>CM041631.1:65047908-65168873 GCA_023333625.1 Bothriochloa decipiens
ATACCCACAACCGGACAAACGATGAGCAGGAACGTTCCCCTCTTTGCACACGCGACCGTTCCCCTCTTTGCACACGCGACCGTAGAGCCTACACGCGCATGTCCAGCCCCTGGCCCGCACACGCCCATGGCCACGAAGGTCAAATCTGATACTATTTATAACGTCCCATAATCTAAATGACTCAGATCCACTCTGCACGCTGAGCGAACCACACCTACCACCATCACACTTAAGCTTTTATCTTCGGTACGCTTAAAAGGATTAACTCGGGGATGATGGGATAGACTCTAGAAGTCTTATATGTTGGTCTATCCCACCCTAAACAACCAAGGTGAGACTAAACTCTCCATAATATCTCTTTAACACATGTGGGCCACTACGGGCCAAATGGGCCGGGTGTGAAAAACAACAATAGAAATCTCAGGAGTTTTTCTTTGTTTATAAAATGAAATATAACACCAAACCAGTTGACAAATTTCAGTGTGCCATAAGAAGAGAGAACAAATCACAACACACTGCAAAAGACAAGACCTTGCTGGATCACCTAGAACCAAATATGTGTTTCATTGGCGTCAATAGACATACCAATAAAGAAACCTGTCAAAAGGGTCGGTTGATAGATCTTGTACTTGCTGGGCACGTTGGTTCTCAAGAGACTGTGGCCCCGAACAGAAGCCTAAGAAGCTGTCGTGGGGCTACCCCAAAACAGCTAATCGTGGTGCAGAGATGACTCAGATTTTGATTTGAGTTCTATTTTGAGCTCCATTAAAATATAGTAATCTTTCTAGACTTGGGGCGTCCTTGATGATGATCAGCCGTAAATAACCCTGATATAAAGAATAGGAGCGCAATCTGAGACTATGGGACACAATCTGGAGCTGAGAAAAGCCGCTGCTGTGAAGTAACCGCAAGGTCTCCAATACAGGGCTGCCGGCGAGCAAGGCGTGCAAACAACTCTCCGAAATCTTGATTTTGAAAAGAGTCAGCCTTTTGAGAATCGGTTAATGGAGCAGGCTGGCATCATTTCCACCTGGTATTGGGAAACTGCAGTAAGTGAAGCGGGCGGCGCTATGGGTCGGCGAGAAGCGATGTACTAATGGCAGTAGCAGACCGTTGCAGCAGAACAGGAGCTCCTGGAGGTTGTCGAGGGCAGGTGACCTTAGCCAACCATCCATGGTGCTCGTGGTTGGATATCCCATGCTGTAGCGGCCAGGCATGACGAAACGGCGGCAAGGGGCAGAGTGCACAGAGAGAACACGAGAGATATCGCTGGCGAGGACGCCGCGGCCGTCTATGTCGTCGTTGAAGTCCATATTGAGAGGAGCGGAGCGCCATAGGGGGCGCCAGCGGGTGAAGAGCACTTGCGTGCAGGCGCCGTCCTTGGTGGGGAAAAGTGAGACGATGTCGCCGAGGACGTCGTCCGGGAGGCTGCTGATCCTGTCGGCGAAGCGCTCTTCGTCATCCAGCCTCCGCTTCTTGGCTCTGGTGACTTCTCCCATGGTAGGAGACGGTTGGCGGCGCGGCAGCCGCGCGGAGTGGAGACTGCGATTCCAGTGGCGGCGTGGCAGCCGGGCAGGTTTGTTCCATGTTTACATAGGGCTTTCAGGGTTGGGCCCATTGGAATTGGAGATGTTGGGTTGGGCTGAGCCCACTGCAATCTAATCGTGTTTAGTTTCGTCAGGCTGCCAGCGTTGAATCTGACGTGTTCAGTTTTGTCAGTAAATGGCTAACTCGGTATCAAAAAAAAAAAAAGTAAATGGCTGGCTCAATTTCATTCAGTTTCTTTTGAAATGAATGAACAGTCGGTTTCAGAGTGACAAACTACGTTAATTATCTTTTTTTTCAGAAGTGTTTATCATTCAATGCCTCAATCTGAATCTGGCTCGAGGAGTACTGTCTGTACGGCTTATCTCTGAGACACTGGAACCCAAGTTCTGTTGGATTACCTGAGTGAAGTATCTGTTACACTCCATTTTTAAGGGTAAAAATAAAATATATATGAATAGCTTTATATGTGTTTCACAAACAGTCGCACATATAGGATAACAAATTACAAACAGTATCTTTACCCTGTTTATTACATATCGAACCAATATTTATCATAGAGTATTGCGTATAAATAAATAAATAACTAATATAACTTTATTATGGAAGCTCCACACAGGGACACGTCAACTAGTGAACACCAAGCCTAGTACTCATCACGATAGTTTTCATTCCAACCTTCATCTATTATCCATTCGGAATTTTTCAAAATTGAAAATAAAGCAAGCGTAAGTACACAACCGTACTCAATAAGCATAACATGGGTTAATGAGGCTCAATAAAGCTGACTCTGTTTGACTGTATTTAGCTTTTATAAGTTAATCATATTGAAGCATAGTATCAAGGTAGTGATTATTCTCATATACTCATGATCAAGATAACATTAACAAGTGTGTAGCAATAACGACATTGAGATGAACACATTAACAATTTGAGAACCATTATCCTTAATGTAAATGTGTCAAGGCCGCCCTAACACTAGGGCACGAATAATATATTAATTTAAACTCTGATCAGAGGTGACACTTTCACTGTGAGTCATGTTTTGCAACCGAGTGGATTTATAACTTTCAAACCACTACAAAACATATAAAGCCTCCTATAGGTTCTCCTAACCAATCAGAGATGCGAAAAACGTTAAGTGTAGGAACCCCTCTTTCAACATGGCACAATCCTTCCCGGCTATACTCATAAGGAGAGAGGCTGTCCTAGACCCAACTTCCAGACCACTAACCAACTAGAAAAGGGCCTACAAGTGACTAGAGCCAAAGCCATATAGCCCTCACAGCTGTACGGATTATCCATGATAAATCACTTACAGACAAGACTTTAAGTTTATTAAAAGTCATCATTTTCGTTGATAGCATAACACACATCAAGTTATAAGATCATGACCATTAGAGTACTAGCATCATAACTACCCAATGCAACCTAAAAGGTTCAAGAAATCATGATATCAAAGCTAATTATAATCCCTAGGGTCATCAAACAGACACATGCATATGAATTATTATTTATAATAAATAGGTAATAAGGAAGATCCATGCTATACTTACCTTGATTCATAAAGTCTTACTAGTTCTGCTGATCCTTAAAGTAGCCTTGCTCAATAAAAACCTCACCGTCTGAACTCGACATTAACAATCAACACCAGACATTCCAATCGAGCATATATACACGAAGCAAACAAAGAGTTATTAAAGAAATAGTACATCAATATTATTAAAACAGAATAAAAAATTTATAAAACTATTCTACTCACTTCTACGATCACACAGATGTCAAGTTCACCGAAAACGGAGTTATAACGGCGAAGATATGAATTTTTAAATATTTCCTATAGACAAATAAATACATTAAATATAGACTAAAAATATAAAGTTTCCAAAATATTCTAATAGTAGCATCACTGCATAGATTATGAAATTATAAATCTAACGAAATTTGAACGGATCAAATCGGAGTTAAAACGTGAAAGATATAAGCCTTTGAAAATAATGGCAAAACTGTAAATAGAGGAAAACGTATTTTTAAACTGTAAAGAGAAAATACGTTTTCCAGTAAAGGAAACATATTCTGCCTCTGCCTAAAGGGAAAATACGCTTTTCAGTGGATAAAATGTATTATGGATCTGTTAAACAGAAAATACGCTTCCCAGTGGGGAAAACGTATTTTGTCGAGGCCGCCAAGGGCTCTTAACAGAATAAACCAAAACCCAGGGGTTTTCAACAAAACTACCGGTCGAAGGGGTATGGGCCACCATGGGCCGTTGAACTTGAGAGCAACGGTCCAGATCGAACCGGGATGGCGGCCAACTGCACCTGGCCGGACCGGAGGCCGACCGCGGCGGCGGCCATTGCCGGCGACGTACAGAGCTCGCCGGAGTTCATGGAACCCACGATTCCGGCCACCATATCAAGCAAGACCGGTACCATTCGAAAGATGAGATCGAGCCGCGCTCACCTAGGTAGAAGATGAAGGTCGAGATCGATCGGGGGCGAAGCGCGAAGGCGAGCGGCGGACGACGGTGCACTGCAACCGATGGTGGCTCGGGTTAGACAGAATTGAACCAAATTGAAGGCACACATGTGCTCAGGAGATCAAGATGAAGCTGAGGGACCAGCTTATGCCACTAAATACCCTACGACCATGTCGAATTCTGAGCTCCAGCGGATCCTTTGTGGCGGCTAGGGTTTGGTGGCGCTGCTGCTCAACTCAACGAGGCGATGGCGGCTAGGTTTGGAAGGGAGTTGCGGATACGAGGTCAATGCTTAAATAGCCCGAAGGCATGGGGCGAGCGACCGGGCGTGGACGACTATGACTCGGTCGGTGCTCACGACTCCGATTCGAGGCCGAGTCAGAGTAGGAAGGAGGTGACGCCGGCCCCGTCTGTCAGCCAAAGGAGGAGGGGCGACGCGCGGGCACGAGTGAGCGGCCGACTTGCTGGGCCTTGGCCTAGCGGCTCAAGAAGGAGAGCGGCGCGCGCGCAGCTGTTGTGGCTTGCTGGGTCGGCCAAGGAAGAAAGGAAGGCGGGCCGCGCGGCAGTGGCTTGGGCTGAGCATGGGAGAAAGGCGCAGGCCGTCGGTTGGGCTGCTCAAGCGACTGGGCCAAAAGCAGGAAGAGAGAGGAGGGAAAGAAAATGACTTTTCTTTTATTTGAAACGTCTTTTCAATTACATTTTCAATTTGATTTTGAAATTCCATTCAAATTCAAACACCACAACAAGAAAATATGCACCAGCATGAATGCTCAAGCAACTCCTACCATGATATATCTTTATTTTCATTAAAACTTTTATTTTCCCTATTTTAATTTCTCACCAAAAATCAAATTAAAATATTTGAGCTATTTTTAAAAACATGAAATTTGGGATATTACAATTCTACCCCCTTTAAGAGAATTTCGTCCTCGAGATTAGATTTTGCTTACTCAAACAGCGGCGGATAAGCTGCCTTTAATGCATCCTCAGTTTCCCAAGTTGCCTCAGCTTCTGAATATCGATTCCACTACACCTTGCACATCCTGATAACCCGGCTTCGGATAACCTTTTCACCTGTATCCAAAATCCATACTAGAAAGTCTTCATACGTGAGATCATCCTTAACAGTAAGTTTCTCCAAAGGCAAGTGCTCCTTCTTAGGTGCACGCAGATACTTCTTAAGTTGAGACACATAGAACACATCATGCACACCTGCTAAACTCTCTGGCAACTCCAACTGATAAGCCACTTCACCACGTCTCTTTAAAACTTTAAATGGGCCAACATACCTTGGTACAAGTTTCCTTTTTTGGTTAAACCTCTTCACACTCCTCATAGGAGACACCTTCAAGTACACATAATCACCTTCCTTGAATGCCAATTCTCTTCTCCGGGTATCGACATAACTCTTCTGGCGAGATTGTGCTACCCTCAAGTTCTCCCTAATCACCCATACTTGTTCTTCTGCGGTTCTTAGAACATCTATCCCAAAGAACCGACTTTCCCCAGTTTGATTCCAAAACAACAGCGTCCTACACTTACGCCCATATAGAGCTTCAAATGGTGCCATCTTGAGACTCTGTTGATAACTGTTGTTGTATGAGAACTCTGCATAACACAAATTCTTATCCTAACTTGTACCATAATGCAATGCACAAGCTCTCACCATGTCCTCCAAAATCTGATTAAGTCTCTTAGTCTAACCATCAGTCTGTGGGTGATATGATGTACTAAAGTTCAACTTCATTCCCAAAGCACTATGCACTGCTTTCCAAAAATGAGATGTGAATTGAGTACCTCTATCAGACACGATCTTCTTTGGGACACCATGCAAACACATGATTTTTTTCATGTACAGTGTAGCCAACTGAGGTCCAGTATAGGTAGTCTTTACAAGCAAAAAGTGAGCTACCTTAGTCAGTTGATCAATTATTACCCAGATAGAATCATGCCCCTCTTAGTATGAGGTAAACCTATTATAAAGTCCATACCGACCTCTTCCACTTCCATTCAGTTATCTTCATCGGCTGTAATAATCAAGCTGGCCTCTGATGTTCAGCTTTCACACGTTGACAAGTATCACATAAAGCAATGTACTCTGTCACGTCCCTCTTCAAACCAATCCACCAATAGTTTTCCTTAAGATCCATGTACATCTTAGTACTTCCTGGATGAATAGAATAAGCTGACTCATGTGCCTCATGCAGAATTATCTAACGAAGAGCTTTGACCTCTGAAACACATACCCTGTTTCCATACCACAAGGTACCCTCTTCATTAATGTGAAAACCGGGTGCTTTCCCTTCTGCTAACTTCTTCACTATATACTTTAGATCCTCATCTTCCAGCTGACCCTTACGAATCTCCTCCTCTAAGGTAGGTGTCACCTCTATGTCCATAGCATTATTAACAAGGATGAGATTCAAATGAGCAAACTCTGCACACAACTTATCAGATTCAGGTGTCGCCTGAAGCTCATTAACATGCTTCTTTCTACTAAGTGCATCGGCCACAACATTTGCCTTCCTAGGATGGTAATACATATCAAAATCATAATCATTTAATAGTTCCAACCAACGACGCTGTCTCACGTTCAAGTTAGACTAGGTGAAGATGTACTTCAAACTCTTGTGGTCAGTGAAGATATCAGTCTTGTGCCCAATTAGATAGTGTCGCCAAATCTTCAGAGCATGAACCACTGCTGCTAATTCTAGATCATGAGTAGGATAATTAAGCTCATGTTTCCTCAACTGCCTCGAAGCATAAGCAACAACTCTACCTTCTTGCATAAGAACACACCCCAATCCCAAACGAGATGCATCACAATAGATAGTGAACTTCTTGCTTAGATCTGGCAATACCAACACTGGAGCGGTTGTCAATCTCTTCTTGAATTATTCAAAACTAGCTTGGCACCTGTCGGACCACACAAACTTAGCATTCTTCTCTAGTAAGGCTGTCAATGGCTTAGCAATCTTCGAGAATCCTTCAATGAATCTCCTATAATAACTAGCCAACCGAAGAAAACTGTGAATCTCGCTAACATCTGTAGGTGGCTTCCAGTCCAACACATCTTTCACCTTCTTGGATCAACTGCTATCCACCATTAGAAACAACATGGCTAAAGAAAGAGACTTCCTCCAACCAGAATTCACACTTGCTCTTCTTAGCATAAAGTTTGTGCTCTCTAAGCTTCTGCAAGACTAACCTCAAATATTCTGCATGTTCTTTCTTGTTCTTGAGAATACCAAGATATCTTCAATAAAAACCACCACGAACTTATCCAGGTACTCCATAAATAACTTGTTCATTAGATACATGAAGTAGGCAGGTACATTGGTCAACCCAAAAGACATAACTGTATACTCATACAACCCGTATCTGGTAGTGAATGCCTTCTTCGGTATATCTGAACTCAGAATCTTCAACTAATGATATCCAGAACACATGTTAATCTTAGAGAACCCACATGCTCCACTCAACTGATCAAACTAGTCATCAATCCTAGGCAAAGGGTACTTGTTCTTGATGGTAACCTCATTGAGAGAACGATAATCAACGCACATCCGTTGAGTTCCATCTTTCTTATCCACAAAAATCACAGGAGAACCCCAAGGTGATGCACTAGGATGAACGAAACCCTCATCTTGCAACTTCTTTGGCTTGTCTACCCTCCTTAAGAGAAGATCAACTAGGGGTACCAAAGGGTATCTTGCATCTTCTTCAGATTATCTTCATGCCCACTATGTGCATTAGCATGAACCAGTAATAACTTGGTTCCTCATGAGCAGAAAATTAGCAGCATAGAAAAACAGCCATATCTCAAGATCCAAAAGTCAAAAGTGGACGTTCTATACATGGTTGGAAAGGATAAGAAATTCTCTACACCTTTCGTTAAGCCCACATTATCAGATTCTATAAACTAAGCTATCGAATTAAGCAAACAACAGAAACTATTCAGAAATTCCAGCCAGCACTAAACATCCGATTGCGATAGGCATAATTTCCAACTCAGAACTGATATGGATATAATTCTTGTGAGAATTGTTAGATAAAGAAGTCTAATTTTAGTCAAAGAAATCTCATACTCATTGGACAAACCAACTTCGAGATATACCCAAGATATCACAGGTTGCTCAGAAAATAGCAAGGATGGAGACAGGATAAACCAACCCAAACTTATTTTATTCAACTTTAACCTTAACATCCTTAACTAAGGAACTTGTGGATAAGCCCACAAAGCTCCAGCACTCACACAAAAATCTAAATCATCCATATTAAATAATCATAAATCATCAAGCACTCAAAGTTCATAAACACTAATATGACACGACTAACTTGACTCATGATACTAATAATGTGCCTATTACATAAGGGTTTTCAATCTAAGGTCGAAGCTCATGGTCCAGCTGTTCATAGATCTTTGGTTGTCCAGTCATGGCCCTATGCCTATCAATTTCTTCTTGATGCTCTTTAATCTTCTGCGCCTACTGGTCCACCGTGCTTACCAAGCGCTGATACGTGAGCATCATGTCACAAGCAAAGTGTACCAATTCCTATGACTCAGGTGGCAAACCTTGAGGATTCATCATAACCCATCCATCCTCCATATTGTAGTCAGTGCGAGCAAATAGCGAAACTCATCATCTCTTATATTTCCAAAGCGATGTCCACGGAGGGCAATCCAGGCTGTAAAAGCAGCACCCTCTATGCCATCCTCTTGAGTTGGGCAAGGACCAAGATGCTCATAAATCATCTCTATGTTGTAGGAATTCTGCATCTCTCCTGAGGAACATATTGACACATTTGTCTCCCAGTAAGTACCTTCCAACAGATGGGTGTGTTGGAAATAAGTGTACTGCACAGCGGGGTCCCAATCAGCATAGTAGTCACGAAGAAGCTTCATGAGTCATATATGTGATCTGGTGTGACACTCTGGTACGTGAGAGATCTTCACAGTCCACCCCATAGGAGCGTGCGATCCACCTCCTCCACCAGAAACACCAGTAGACGGCGGCGGAGATTGACCACCATCCTGAGCTACTTTCATCGTCTCACCATCATTGATGTTGAGAGCCTCCTGCTCCTCTTCCAGAGGTGCCAATTCCTCCTCTTCTTCTTTAGTAACCTCCATTGGTTCTTCCTCTTCAACTTGACGTGATGTAGGCACCGGGGTTGGTGATGGCGGAACATCTTTCCTAGTCTCCAGGTGGTTGAACAGAGCACGATACGCAGCAGCAGTCATGCGGTGGGTATACGGAGGCATCTATAAGATTTAGACATAGGTTAGAGTGGAATCAAGATTTTCACAATAGAGTGAGTGTAAGAGCCTAAAAATTGAGAAAATAACAAGGTTAAAGTTAAGAAGCATGAACTAGTGAAGCAAAAGAGACTAAGAATGACCATTCTATCTAGGCTTGCGTCCTACAATCAACATGGCTCTGATACAAACTTGTCACACTCCATTTTTAAGGATAAAAATAGAATGTATAAATAGCCTTATATGCGCCCTAGGAACAGTTGCACATATAGGATGACAAATTACAAAGAGTATCTTTACCCTGTTTATTACATATCGAACCAATATTTATCACAAATAAATAACTAATATAACTTTATTGCAAAAGCTCTACACAGGAATACGTCAACTGGTGAACACCAAGCCTAGTACTCATCATGATAGCTTTCATTCCAACCTTCATCTCTTACCCATTCGGGATTTTCCAAAATTGAAAATAAAGCAAGTGTAAGTACACAACCGTACTCAACAAGCATAACATGGGTTAATGAGGCTCAATAAAGCTGACTGTGTTTGACTATATTTAGCTTTTATAACTTAATCATATTGAAGCATATCATCAAGGTAGTGATTATTCCCATATAGTCATGATCAAGATAACAATAACAAGTGTGTAGCAATAACGACGTTGAGATGAACACATTAACAATTTGAGAACCATTATCCTTAATGTAAATGTGTCAAGGCTGCCCTAACCGTAGGGCACGAACAATATATTGATTTAAACTCTGATTAGAGGTGACACTTTCACTGTGAGTCATGTTTTGCAACCAAGTGAATTTATAACTTTCAAACCATTACAAAACATATAAAGCCTCCTATAGGTTCTCCTAACCAATCAGAGATGCAAAAAACGTTAAGTGTAGGAACCCCTCTTCCAACATGGCACAATCCTTCTCGGCTATACTCATAAAGACAGAGGCTGTCCTAGACCTAACTTCCAGACCACTAACCAGCTAGAAAAGCGCCTACAAGTGACTAGAGCCAAAGCCATATAGCCCTCGCAGCTGTACGGATTATCCATGATAAATCACTTATAGACAAGAGTTCAAGTTTATTAAAAGTCATCATTTTCGTTGATAGCATAACACACATCAAGTTATAAGATCATGACTATTAGAGCACTAGCATCATAACTACCCAATGCAACCCAAAAGGTTCAAGGAATCATGATATCAAAGCTAATTATAATCTCTAGGGTCATCAAACAGATACATGCATATGAATGTTATTTGTAGTGAATAGGTAATAAGAAAGATCCATGCTATACTTACCTTGATTCACAAAGTCTTGCTGGTCCTGCTGATCCTTAAAGTAGCCTTGCTCAACAAAAACCTCACGGTCTGAACTCGACATTAACAATCAACACCAGACAATCCAATCGAGCATACATACACGAAGCAAACAAAGAGTTATTAAAGGAACAATACATAAATCTCATTAGAACAGAATAAAAAGTTTATAAAACTATTCTACTTACTTCTACGATCACACAGACATCAAGTTCACTGAAAACGGAGTTATAACGGCGAAGATATGAATTTTTAAAGATTTTCTATAGACAAATAAATACATTAAATATAGACTAAAAATATAAAGTTTCCAAAATATTCCAACAATGGCATTACTGCATAGATGACGAAATTATGAATCTAATGAAATTTGAACGGATCCAATCGGAGTTAAAACGTGAAAGATATAAGCCTTTGAAAATAATGGCAAAACTATAAATAGAGAAAAACGTATTTTGAAACTGTGAAGAGGAAATACATTTTACAGTGAAGGAAACGTATTCTGGCTCTGCCTAAAGGGAAAATACGCTTTCTAGTGGACAAAGTGTATTATGAATCTGTTAAACAGAAAATACGCTTTCCAGTGGGAAAAACGTATTCTGTCGAGGCCGCCAAGGGCTCTTAACAGAATAAACCAAAAGCTAGGGGGTTTTTAGCAAAACTGCTAGCCAAAGGGGTACGGGCCACCGCGGGCTGTTGAACTTGAGATCAATGGTCCAGATCGAACCGGGAGGGCAGCCGACTGCGGCGGCGGCCATTGCCGGCGACGTACAGAGCTCGTCGGAGTTCATGGAACCCGCGATTTCGGCCACCATATCAAGCGAGACCGGTACCTTTCAAAAGATGAGATCGAGCCGCGCTCACCTAGGTAGAAGATGAAGGATGAGATCGATCGGGGGCGAAGCACGACGGCGAGCAGCGGACGACGGCGCACTGCAACCGGTGGCGGCTCGGGTTAGACATAATTGAACCAAATTGAAGGCACACACGTGCTCAGGAGATCAAGGCGAAGCTCAAGGACCAACTTACACCACTAAATACCCTACGGCCGCGTCGAATTCCGAGCTCCGACGGATCCTTGGTGGCGGCTAGGGTTTGGCGGCGCTGCTGCTCAAGTCAACGAGGCGATGGCGGCTAGGTTTGGAAGGGAGTTGCGGACGCGGGGTCAATGCTTAAATAGCCCGAAGGCATGGGGCGAGCGACCGGGCGTGGACGACTACGACTCGGTCGGTGCTCAAGCCTCCGATTCAAGGCTGAGTCAGAGGAGGAAGGAGGTGACGTGGCCCCCGTCTGTCAGCCAAAGTAGGAGAGGCGATGCGCGGGTGAGCGGCCGACTTGCTGAACCATTATTGCAGCCTCAAACTCCCCTGCCATTCACTTCTGTTCTAACACATTGTGAATCGAGCAGTCTCACCATTCAACTTCTCCTTGAAACATCTATTGGACTAAGATGTCGCAGCAAACCAATAATACAACTTGGCCAACGAACACCTGGGCGTGTAGGCAAGACATGCATACAGGCAAAATTCTCCTCAATAACAATCTCTAAATTCTGAACACTGCTGAAAAAATGTTTAACTAAACATTTCAACTGTATAAAAGAAACATCATCTCTAAATCCTGAGTATTATGAAACTGAACTGATATAGGTGATGACAAAGTGCTTTGTTGTTATTGCGAAGTTATGACCTTTTCTTCTTTGATGCTGAAGTCAGTAGTTCCTTCTTGGGGTTTGCCTGTGGATAAGAAATACCTTAGGCTGAAGTCATTCAATGATCATCTCCCCTATGCATTGCTGATTCAACAACAACAACAACAACATAGCCTTTTATCCCAAGCAAGTTGGGGTAGGCTAGAGATGCAACCCAAAAGAGGCATGAAAATAAAGAACACATAAATGGTATAAGAAAAAGATTACGGTTCAGGCACGTTAATTGCTAGTCTCCAAGCACTCCTATCCATAGCTAAATCCTTAGGGATATTCCACTCTTTAAAGTCTCTCTTAACCGACTCGTCCCAAGTTAGTTTAGGTCGACCTCTACCTCTCTTTACATTATCGACCCGCTTTAGAACCCCACTACGCACCGGTGCCTCGAGAGGCCTCCGTTGGACATGGCCAAACCATCTCAACCAGTGTTGAATCAAATTTTTCTCAATTGGTGCCACCCCAACCCTATCCCGAATATTGTCGTTCCGGACTCTATCCCTCCTTGTGTGCCCATAACACCATCGTAACGTACGCATCTCTACTACACTCAATTGCTGGATATGTCGCCTTTTTGTAGGCCAACATTTAGCATCGTATAACATCGCCGGACGAATCGCTGTCCTATAAAACCTACCTTTTAACTTCTAAGGCACCCTTCTGTCACAGAGGACGCCTGAAGCTTGACGCCATTTCAACTAACCGGCTGAAATTCTATGCCTAACATCTTCATCAATGTCACCATCCTTTTGTAGCATCGATCCTAAATACCGAAAAGTATCCTTCTTAGCCACCCCTTGCCCATCGAGGCTAACGTCTCCCTCCTCATTCCTAGTCGCGCTGAAATCGCACCTCATGTACTCGGTCTTGGTCCTACTAAGTCTAAACTCTTTCGACTCTAACGTGTGCCTCCATAGTTCTAACTTCCAATTAACCCCTGCCCTAGTCTCATCCACTAGCACCACATCATCAGCAAAGAGCATACACCAAGGGATATCACCTTGTATGTCCCTTGTGACCTCATCCATCACCAAAGCAAATAAATAAGGGCTCAATGCTGACCCTTGATGTAGTCCTATTTTAATTGGAAAGTCACTGCTGTCACCATCACATGTTCGGACACACGTCACACATCCCTGTACATATCCTTGATGAGGGTGATGTACTTAGTTGGGACTTTATGCTTTTCCAAGGCCCACCACACGATATTTCTCGGTACTTTGTCATATGCCTTCTCGTGGTCAATAAAGACCATGTGCAAGTCCTTCTTCTGCTCCCTATACCTCTCTATCAACTGTCGTAATAAGAAAATTGCCTCCATGGTCGACCTACCAGGCATAAACCCAAATTGGTTTTGGGTCACACTTGTCACTCTTCTTAGGCGATGCTCGATAACCCTCTCCCAGAGCTTCATCGTATGGCTCATCAACTTAATCCCATGGTAATTAGTACAACTTTGAACATCTCCCTTGTTCTTGAAGATCGGTACTAATATACTTCTCCTCCATTCTTCAGACATCTTGTTTGACCAGAAAATGAGGTTAAAAAGCTTAGTTAACCATACTATCGCTCTGGCACCTAGGCATCTCCACATCTCAATGGGGATACCGTCAGGGCCCATCTCTTTACCTCCCTTCATCCTCTTCAAAGCCTCCCCGATCTCTGCCTCCTGAAATCTCCTCATGAAATGTCTGTTGGTATCGTCAAATGAGTCATCCAACTCCAAGGTAGGACCCTCATTCTCCCTATTAAACAACTTGTCAAAGTACGCTCTCCACCTGTCCTTGATCTCCTCATCCCTCACCAAAAGTTGATCCATCCCATCCTTGATGCATTTGATTTGGTTGATGTCCCTCGTCTTCCTCTCGTGGATCCTAGCCATCCTATAAATGTCCTTCTCCCCTTCCTTCATGCCTAGTCACTGATAAAGGTCATCATACGCCTGACCTTTTGCTACACTCACCCTCGTTTTGTAGCCCTCTTCGCTATTTTATAGCCCTCAATGTTGGCTGCACTCTTGTCATGATGGAGGCGCTTGAACCACTCCTTCTTCTTCCTAATAGCCCTTTGCACCTTGTTATTCCACCACCAGGTGTCTTTTGCTTCCTGTTTGCCTCCCCTACTCACTCCAAACACATCCGAAGCCACCTTCCGAACACATGTTGCCATCTTTAGCCACATGTCATCTGCATCTTCTCCTTCTTCCCACGGCCTCTCATCTAGCATCCTCTCATTAAATGTTTGCGCTGCTTCCCCCCTAAGCTTCCACCATTTTGTTCTCGTAATCTTGGCCCGATTGTCTCGATGGACACGTACCCAAAAGCAAAAATCCGCCACCACAAGCTTGTGTTGAGGGACAACACACTCCCCAGGTAACACCTTATAATCTAAGCAAGCACGTCTATCCCCCCTCCTTGCAAGGATAAAGTCGATCTGACTCAGGTGTTGTCCGCTACGAAAGGTCACTAGATGGGGATTCCCTCTTCTTAAAGACGGTGTTCGCTGTCAACAAATCGTAGGCCAACGCAAAGTTCAAAACATCCTCCCCTCTTGATTTCTACTACCATACCCGAAACCCCCATGCACCCGCTCGAAACCTACATTAGTCGCACCCACATGGCCGTTGAGGTCTCCTCCTATGAAGAGTTTCTTGCTGATAGGCACAGTACTAACCATGCTATCGAGATCTTTCCAAAACTGCCTCTTGGTGCTCTCGCAAAGACCTACCTATGGGGCATAGGCACTGATCACATTCAGAGCCAAATCTCCAACTACCAACCGAACTAGGATAATCCGGTCGCCTTGCCTCCGTACCTCAACTACTCCATCTTTAAGGCTCCTATCGATCAAGATGCCTACACCATTCCTACCCGATGTTGTCCCCGTGTACCAAAGTTTGTAGCCAGTATCCTCCACCTCCTTCGCCTTCTGGCCCTTCCATTTAGTCTCCTGAACGCATAGAATATTTACACGCCTCCTAATTGCTGTATCGACTAGCTCTCTTAACTTACCCGTTAGGGACCCTACATTTCAGCTACCTAGACGAATCCTAGTTGGCTCGGCTAGCTTCCTTACCCTTCGCACCCGTCACGGGAAGTGCGAAGACCCTTGCTCATTTTTCACTACACCCGGACGCAGATGTAGTGCGTCACAAAGGTTGCGACGACCCGACCCTTGCTCATTTATCATCGTACCCGAATCATGATACGACGCGCCACTAAGGGGATGACGACCTGGCCCTTGCACATTTGACACTACACCCGGGTTCCAATGTAGCGCGTCGCTAAGAGGGTTACGCCCCAATGAATCTCTTGTGGGTTTCATATCCATGAGAGTGGATGGTTTTAAAATGTTGGCTAGCCGCACCTAACACACCCTCCTCCTTTATCTGGGCTTGGGACCGGCTATGTTGAAATGACTCAAGAAAGTCTTCCAATCAACATAGGCAAAGTTGCATTGCTGATTCAAGATTCCCAAATAAATAAAAAGGCTATATATGATTTATTATTTGAAGCTTTACTAGATTGTCAAAACATGGAGCTAGAGAAACATTAGAAGGCAATAGTTTGCACTTAAGTGACAGCAGTTTCTACAGCTTTAATCGAAGTGCACATTAGTTTATACAGTTTCTACAGTTTCCGCATCCATTATTCATTTCCATTACAAGTTGAAGTTCAGGAGTAGAAATGCATGTCTTAACTGCTTAAAAAAACAAAACAAATAGTGGTTGACAACAATGACCAAGATTTGAAGTAGAGGTCTAAGTGACATCACAAGAGGTCTTATCTCGTCCTTCCTTGGCATGCATAATACAAGAATATTCATTCACCAAAAATAAAATAAACACTTGAATGAAAATTGCTAATAAGCATAATTTTGGAAGTAAAATAGGATAATGATGGATTCTAAACTTTTAAGCATCTTGGTATCCTTAAACGACACTACAGTAGGTACCAACAAGGGAACAACCTAGTGCTTTATCCTTTGTTAGTCCATTTACCAATGAGGTGGATGAGTTATTGGGGAGAGATAGAGTCGAATAAAATGCAGAAATAATTAAGACAATCTTTAGTTAAATATATATAGAAGATAAAATACATTCATATAGATTATCTCCATATGTTCCCAGATTACTCAACTTGGTACTATGCATGGAAGAAGCAGGATTTAAAAAAAATAGCCGTGTACCTCATGGCTTAATTACCAAAAACATCTTTTGTGACAAAACTGAATGGATCAAACAATAATATGATTTGACACAGATATATGCAAATTGCAAACAAAAAACCAATGAATCCGGTGGGAAATAACAATAGAAATTTGAGGAGTTCTTCGTTTAAAATAAAATATAACACTAAATCGGTTGACAAACTACAATATTCCACTAGATCTTGCAGGGTCACCTGAGAACCAAATGTGTTTTCCAGTGGTGTCATTCAACATACTAATAATGGAACCTGTCAAAAGGGTCAGCCGATAGATCATGTACTTGCTCATCATGTGGTCGTCATGAGATCCAATCAATGTGCCAGGAAATACAAAGTTGAACTGAGCACCCATGGAAGCGCCCTTTTTGATCTGGAGCAGCCTCTGTTGCCTTCCAATCCATTTGTTGGTAAAGTTTGCACGTTCTATCTCAAATATCATTAATTCCAACACTGTTGCATTTGATACAAAGAATCTAGCCAAGTTAATATGTGACTTGTTGCCTCGATAATTTGTCAGCACAATTTTCCTCAGACCATTGTCAAGGGTACTAGTAAGTTTTCGGTACATACACCATTCTTTCCCAGAAACTCTTTTTATCTGAAAAAACGAAATTGAATGTAGTGAAAGCATCAACGGTCAACCTAACCCAAGAACAATATTGATGTTCTAGAAGGGACAAAAGAATGCAGATGTATGGAGACTCACTCACCTCAATGTACAACTTCTGCAAGTGGGGAAAGCACTGCAATAAGTTAATTACCGCATCCGGGCAGAGTTTGACATGATGTAAGGCAAGAACCTTTACACTGCTCACCACCGCTTCTGACATGCTAACAATGGTTGATCCCTGTGTTAAGCATGGAAGAATTAACCACATCGTATATGGTAGGAGTAAAAGGGTTTTAATTTGGGCTTTTGCTGCGGTACACCTAAATGAATGTGAGCCGTTCATTTAGTTTGATCGGATGGTTAAAATAAACTATTATCTCTTAGGAGGTAATAGATGAATTATATATACTTATTAATAAATTAATTTATAAAATATGATATATAAGGAAACTTTCATAAATAAATGATCTTTTTGTAGATTTAATTGTTGTATGTGTGATCTCGTATACTTTCAGAAATAGTATTGTCCGTGCGGACGGACCTGATACGCGTGTCTATACATGTCAGTGAACGGTAACGTGACAAAACGTGTACGTGTTTTTTTAAAGCACGTGTACGTGACTTACATGTGTGTGTGGCGTGTGTATATATATTTATGTGATTAGAGATTGTTTACGTGGCTTTTTTTTTGTGATACAATAATTTTTTTTGCGACGGATTGCGATACAGTACGTGACTTGAATGAATGGGTGTTAGATCGTGTCAGTACATGTTTGCAGTTTCTGAATCTAGTAAAAGAATCCTTGGTATTTGCTCCAATTAAAGATGTATATTGTATAAAATAAAAAGAACAATAAAATCAGTTATGTACATACCATGTTTTCTTCCGTGATTACAGGGATAGATCCCGTCGTCAGCGGCATGAGGGATTATTTTGGTTTTCCAAGATTTTCTAATTAATTAAGTATTTTATAAAATTTATAATACCAACGACTCAGATTTATTTGAGATATTAGCTCCTAAGAGGTAAACAGTATACCTTAGCATTGCCCTTTAATTTGGATGCCCTGTGAAGGTGAAAGTGGCGGAGGATGCATGAGAATGATACATGTACCGACGGAGGATGCATGAGAATGATACATGTACATACCACAAAAACTGTGGACCCTAACTGAAGCATGGGACAGCCGTCAAAGAGTTTGCCTAAAATGGCCAATCTTGGTGCAGAGATTATTGAGATGTTCATTGGAGGTCCTCCAAAATGTAGTAATCTTTCTAGACACGGGGCGTCCTCGATGATGAGCTGGGGCTGCTGTATATAACCAGATTGCACACCGATACTTCTGAGGCTATGGGACACGATTCGCAGCTGAGAGAAACCCCAGTTGTATTGTAGCAGCAAGCTTTCCGGGACAGGGCAGCCAGCGAGCAAGGCGTGCAAACACTCTCCGAGATGTTGAGACTCCAAAGAGTCAGCTGCTTGAGAAGCGGCAATTGGGGTGGGCTGGCATCGCTGAAACTGCAGCAAAAAAAGCGTGCGACGCAAAGGGTGGACGAGAAGCGAATATTCGTCACAGAGTATTGCGTATAAATAATAAAAACCAGAATATTTTTATTGCGAAAGCTTTCTACAGAGACACGTCAATTGGTGAACACCAAGCCTAGTACTCGTCGCGATAGCTATCACTCTAACCTTCATCTGTTACCCAACCGGGATTTTCCAAAAATTAAAAGTAAAGCAAGTGTAAGTACACAATCGTACTCAACAAGCATAACATGAGTTAATGAGGCTCAAATAAGCTAACACGGTTTGACTGCATTTAACTTTTATAGGTTAATCAAGTTGAGAAATTAAGTAGCATCAAGGTAGCAAGTATTTTCCAAAACCATCATGATCAATGTAACATAAATAAATAGTAAGCATAACAGAAAATGAATAAACTTTTTAGCATGACAAGAGAGATCATCATTAGTGCAAAGAATTCCAAGGCCGTTCGTGTCCTTGAGCAAGGCTAGTATACCAGTTTATTATACTCTACGCAGAGGTATACACTTTCACTGTGAGTCATAATTTACCCTTTCGTCCGAGGCGGCCAACCTCTTAGCCCACTACCAAGGAAGGCCGGCAGGCTTCACTATGAATCCTTTGAAAGGTTTATCTAACATGTTAGGGCCGCTAACGTTTCTGTGCCCTACGAATGTAGTATCCCTCTTCTGATGGCACACAACCGCAACCTATACACATGCAGACAGGGGTCCAACTACACCCAACCCGAAACACACCCCCCTCCTAAAAAGGACACGGCTACGCTGTCCAAAAGTTTGGCCCGATCTTTCACGGCACTTATGAATTACGACTTCCTTTAAATCCTCCAGCAAAATATTTTCATCCAAATAAAATATTCAAAGGCAATGATGTTACCCTCCTTCAGTCACGTCACCAAGGTAATACTTGAGATTACTTTATTCATATAATACAAACAGGATAGCAGCCGCACTGCTTGGCAGACTAGTTCTCATGTAGACAATTATAGAGTTCAATCCACAAAATAATTCTTGTTGCGATAACAGATGACAGAGAGATCAGCTTACAATGATGTGAACCAAACCCTAGATAGGTTCTTCCACCCGTAGCCTCGACAACCATGATCAGAAGATGGGGAATTCCAAGGAATTCCAAGTGACGCACTCGAGCTGAAACAACTCGATCATGCACTCCACGCAAATCCACCAAGGGATCGGATCGGCAACCTCCAGGATTCTCGAGCGGCGGCGGCGGCTCGATGAGGAATAACTCCATACAATAAAAATCCAATCTCCCTACAGGATCAGCCGATCGTAGGATTAAAAAGGCATGCAGGCCTCAGCTGCACCGGACCAGGAGGCACTCAGGCACCATATCGTGTTTGGACTGGACTGTACGAAAACAAAGATTTATACTAAATAAATAAGCTCACGCCTAGGTGACTCACGTGACTGACTCATATATGTAAATAAAGCTAGGACAATATAATATTGCGGCAACCTCGATAATCAATTAACCAGGCCCTATATTTTGACGTGCATGATCTCCATAGTGACATATTTCCTTGGCTGCCCCTTTCTTCTCTTTTCCAAACAATAAAGCACTTTTAAAAATTATATTCGATGATAGGCCGGCACTAGTAAATTTCTCCATATTTTTGCCATATTTCTCATCAAAATAAATAGCTCCAAATTTAATATCAGATGATTTCAAAGAATTACCAGCAGCTATATTTGAAATAATGCTAGACTTTTCAGGATGGCGATCTCGATTGGCCATGGGCTCATCACCCCCCTTGCGCCATTAAGGAAACCGCTAACAAGCTAGAAAAGGTCCTCATACTGAGCTAAAGCCAGAGCCATACAGTCCTCACAGTTGTACTGTAAATCCCGGAGGTTCAGTTACTGATTAGCTCTCAGGTTGTTAAAAGTCATTATCACTGTTCATGACACATTTACTCATCAAGCCATAAGATCATGATATTTATTAAGCACTAGCATCATAGCTACCCAATGCAACCCAAAAAGGTTCAAGGAATCAAGATATCAAAGCTAGTTATATTCTCTAGGTCATCAAACGGACACATGCATATGTATTGTTATTTATAGTGAATAGGTAACAAGAAAGATCCATGCTATACTTGCCTTGATTCACAAAGTCTTGCTGGTCCTGCTGATCCTCAAAGTAGCCTTGCTCCATAAAAACCTCACCGTCTGAACTCGACATTAACAATCAACACCAGACAATCCAATCGAGCATATATACACGAAGCAAACAAAGAGTTATTAGAGGAACAGTACACCAATGTCATCAAAATAGAATAAAATATTTATAAAACTATTCTACTCATTGCTACGATCGCACAGACGTCAAGTTCATCAAAAACGGAGTTATGACGGCGAAGTTATGAATTTTCAAAGATTTCTTATATAATAATAAATACATTATATATAGACTAAAAATATAAAGTTTCTAAAATACTTCAACAGTAGCACCACTGCGTAGATTACGAAATTATGAATCTAACGGAATTTGAACGGACCAAATCGGAGTTAAAACGGAGAAGATATAAGCTTTTAAATATAATGGCAAAACTATAAATAGATAAAAACATATTCTGAAACTGAAAAGGAAAAATACGCATTCCTATGGAGAAAATGTATTCTGTGACCTGTTAAAGGGAAAGTACGCTTTCCAGTGGACAAAGACGCATCCTGATGAAAGCGCCAAGGGCTCTTAACAGATTAAACAGAAACCTAGGGTGGTTCCTGCAAAAACACCACGCGAAGGGGTAAGGGCCATTGTGGACTGTTGCATCTGAAATGAATGGTCTAGATCAGACAATGGGGATGGCCCCGCCGGAGACGACGACCGACGCGGCAGCAGACATCGCCGGCGACGAGAAAAGTCGCCGGAGTAAATGAATCTAGCGCTACAGGCCTCGGCTCAGCACCGGACCTAGACCAAACGACTCAGGAGCCTGCGGCAATCACGTTTAGCACGAAGATGACAACCCGAGTAAGCTAACGATGGTCGGTGGCCGACAACGGCGGAGACGAGCTCGCCGCGTTCCCAAGCCGAGCGCTACAACCTACCAAACTACTCGGAAACGATGCCAATCAACACAGGAGATCAGGGCGAGCATACCAGAGGAGAAAAAGAAGATTGAGATGGCCGGCGGCGAGATAATGGCCATCGACGGCGGACGGCGGTGATCTGTAGGTGGCAATTCAACACAAGATGAGCAAATTGATCAAGATCGAGGATGCCAGTGTGTTCAGGAGATCAAGCTCGAGCTCAAGGACCAACTTACACCACTAAATGAGCTACGGCTGCCGTGAATTCCGAGCTCCGGTGGTCGATGGCAATGGCGGCTAGGGTTTCACGCAGCGGCTCGATGAAACAAGGTGAAGGCGGCGCTGACTAGGGTTACGGGTGGAGTCGCGATGGGGATTAAGGCTTAAATAGCCTGGGCCAGCGATGCGAGCGAACGTGGCGCGGAGTCGGGTTCGACTCGGTGTCCCGAACTCGGGTCCGTCGGAGGTAGGAGGAGATAGGGCGGGGCCCGCTTGCCAGCGATAGAGAGAGAACGTGACGCGAGCGCGGTTGGCCGACGCGGTGCAGCGTGCTTGATGGGCCGCGGCCTATCGGCCCAAGATGAAGGGCGTCGCGCGGCGTTGTTGCGAGCTCCGCTGTTGGGCCGGCCGCAGAGGAAAAGAAACGGGCCGGTGCGACAGGCCGTCGGGCCAGATAGCATGAAAAGGAGAGGGAGAGAAAAGAATGACTTTTTCTTTTATTTGAATTTTTTTCAAATGCATTTCAAAAGGATTTTGAAATTCAATTTGAAATCGAACACCACAACAAGAAAATGCACCAGCATGAATGCTCAAGCAAGTTTCTACCATGATTCAACTTTATTTTCATAAAAATATTTATTTTACCTATTTATTTATTCACCTAAAAATTCATTTTGCCTATTTTGAAAATTTGAAAAAAAATCTAGGGTGTTACAAAGTGGTGGACTACCGATGGCAGTAGCAGATGGTTGCCGAACTCGAGCTCCTAGAGGTTGTGGAGGGCGGGTGACCGGAGCCAGCCATCCAGGGTAGTTGTGGTGGGAAACTCCATCCAGCAGCTGTCAGACAGGACGAAACGGCGGCCAGGGCCACGGTGCATGGTGAGGATGCAGGAGATAACGCTGGCGTGGATCGCGGGGTCATCGTGGAAGTCGAGGTTGAGAGGAGCTCAGCGTCATAGGTGGCACCACCGGGAGGAGAGCACCTGTGTGCGGGCGCCGTCTTTGGTGGGAAGAAGGGAGACGATGTCGCCGAGGACGCCGTCAGGGAGGAGGCTGATCTGGTTGTCAAGGTGCTTTTCCTCTTCCAGCCTCCTCCTCTTGGCTCTGGTGACCACTCCCCTGGCGCGGCGCGGCGGCAGCCGGTGGAGTGAAGATCGGGAATTCACTCCATAGATTGGGCTCCTATTGTTTAGTTGGGCCCACTGCAATCTGCTGATTAGATTGTTCTGTTTCGTCAGCAAATGAACACTTTAATTCTTTCAGTTTCGTCAGAAAAGTAGCCAACATTGAACACTCCGATTCGAGCGACAATGTACTTTAATTTTGTTATTTCTCCAGAGGTGTTTATACTTCAGTAAATGATCGATGCCCCTTCACCTGAATGATCGAAGAAGAAACTAGAACCCAGGTTCTGTGGGGGGTGGGATTACCTGAATGGGCTCAATTTTGCATCCAAATTCTTGTAAGCTTCACTTTGGATCTCTTGTAAGATCCTCACCACATGCTTCTGTTTGTTGTAGATCCTTTTTTTTTTTTTACAGAACTGGCAGGTGCTCTGCCTTTTCATTGAGTAGAAAGCATAGTTTGTTATAGACCCTTGCTAGTGCAGAAAATTCAGAATGGCCAGTACTGAAGTTATCGATAGGTGTACTGGCCAGAATAGGCTTTGCAGTTGGTTAGTAGTTTGGTATTCAATTAGTTCAAAGAACAGTAGAAGGGCTATGTATCTTATTGTATGGTTAATGCTTACATATGTTCAGGTAAGTCTATTTTGTTGAATGCATGACATTTATGATCAAAGGACTTCTAGTAGTAGATTGAATTTTTCATGTCCTGGTGGAGGACTGTTTCAGTAGCAGAATATTAACTAAAAAAAATTGAAGAAGCTAGCACCTGTAGCATACTTGACAGCCTATATATAGAGTAAAATATTCTTGTCTCGTTGTACAGTCCGAACACAATCTGTTAGATATGTTTGAGTTTTCGTCATTTTGTGTTATTGGAGGACAAGTCCAGGCCAGACAAGAACGCGAGGTACAACAATTGGATCCGACAAGCGCGACATATCATCGGCCCAGAGCTCCAGGCCTCGAATCTCTGTTCATTACACAGAAAAAGACCGTCCCGGCAGCAGAAACTTCTTGGTGCTGGTGGCCAAATGGATAAGATCAAGTTTTCAGGAGGGAATAAGGTATTATTTATATAAAAATAACTGCGAAAATTGAAAAAAAAGATAAAATAGGGCAGCGTCTTAGCGGCGATCGTAGTGGGCTATTAGCGGCTTTAGCGGTTCAGCGACGGTGCAGCTAAAAACGTTAGCCGGAGATTTAAAACTTGGGTAATATCAAAAACTCATGTTATGACCAGCTATTCTTTGAAGGTAATGTCAGCAATTTTCTTCCTGAGATGAGAGAAATACCTAAGGCTGAAGTTGTTGGCTTCATTCCTTTACAAAAACTGAACAGACTAGATAGTAATATGATGATATATTTGATGCTTATATATGACAACTGCAAAAAAATTCAATAAACCCAGGCATGGAAAATAAGTATAGAAATCTTTCTCCATTTAAAATGGAATCTAACACCAAATTGGTTGACATATTATAATATTCAACAAAAACAGATAATTAGCAAATGTCAACACACTGAAAAATGACTAGACCTTGTTGACACTGGGAACAAATTGTGTTCAGCTGTTGTAATTAGGCATACTAATGAAACCAACGAAAAGGGTCGCCTGATAGATCGTGTACTTGCTCATCACGTCGGTCATCAACACACCCCATTATGTTAGGACATACAAAGTCAAACTGAGCACCCCTTGATGCACACTTTTTGATCCGGAGCAGTCTCTGTTGCCTTCCAATCCATTTGGTTCAAACGTTTGCGTGTTCTATATCAAACCTCATTGACTCCAGCACTCGTGCATTTGATATAAAGACGCTAGCCAAGTTAATATGTGACTTGTTGCCTCGGTAATTTCTTAGAACAATTTTCTTCAGACCGATGTCAACGGTACTAGTAAGGTTCTGGTATGTAAACCAATCTTTGCTCGAATCTCTTGTTATCTGAAAGAGGCAAAGTGAACGTGTAGAAGTTGCATAGTGTCGACGGTAATGTGTAAACCTAAACTTAAAACCATAATATTGATGTTCTACAGGAGACAAAAGAATACAGATGCACACACTTTGGTATAGAGAATCACCTGGATGTACAACTTCTGCAAGTGCGGAAAGCACTGTAATAAGTTAATGAATGTATCTACACAAAGTTTGGTATCAAATAAGGCAAGAACCTTCACACTGCTCACCACCCCTCTTGACATGCTAATAACGGTTGATCCCTGAGTTAAGCATGCAAGAATTAACACATCATAATTGATATAACAGGCAAAATAAGTGTTTAATTTGGATCCCTCATGAAGGTGAAAGTGACGGAGGATGCATTCTACATGTATATACCTGAAAAACCTCATAATGGAAATGCGGTTTCCTCACGATGAAAAAAAATGTACCTGAAAAACCGTTCCCCAAATTGTAGCCTGGGACAGCCATCAAGGAGATTCCCCAAAATAGTCAATCTTGGTGCAGAAATTACTGAGATGTCCATTTGAGTTCCTCCAAAATATAGTAATCTTTCTAGACACGGGGCGTCCTCTATGACAAGCTGCTGTACGTTAGAACCCACATGAAAATAATAATTGGACTGCACACCGATACTTCTAATGCTATTTGACACGATTTGCAACCTCGGAAAACCGCTGCTGCAAAGTAGCGCCAAGCTCTCCAGGACAGGGCAGCCGGCGAGGAAGGCGTGCAGACAGCTCTCCGTGATACTGACATGATAAAGGCTGAGCTGCTTGAGAAGCGGCAATTGGAGGGGTCTAGCATTATTTCCTCCTGGGATTGTGAAACGGCAGCCAAAGAAGCGGGCGACGCAGAGGGTGGACGAGAAGCGCTGTACTGGAAACGGCACACAAAGAAGTGGTGTACTGTTGCACAAGCGGAACTCAAGCTCCTGGAGGTTGTCGAGGGCGTGTGACTGGAGCCAGCCATCCAGGGTCGACATGGTGGTATATTCGGTGCTGTAGCGGTGAGGCATGATGAAGCGGCGGCCAGGTCCAGGGTGCGCAGAGAGGACGAGAGATGTCGCTGGGGCGGATGCCAACATAGTTGTTGTGGAGGTCGAGGTTGAGAGGAGCGGAGCGCCATAGATGGCGCCACAGGGAGGAGAGCACCTGCGTGCGGGCACCGTCTTTGGTGGGGAGAAGGGACACGATGTCCCCAAGGAGTCCATCGGGGAGGCTGCTGATCAGGTCGACCCGGAGCTTTTCGTCTTCCAGCCTCCTCTTTTTGCCTCTCGTGACCACTCCCATGGCCCGAGAGGGATGGCGGGGCGGCGGCGGCCGGTGGAGTGAATTAAGATCGGGAATTTGACGAGTGCGACGGTGAAGGGCCTACGATCTCGAACACCCATATATACATAGATAGGGTGCGCGATCTCGAACGCCCATATATATAAAAATCATAATAGATAGGGCTAGCGGCGAATCCAGGATTGGTCAGGGAGGCGTATTTGGTGGGGAGGAGGTTGACGATGTCACCGAGGACGCCGTAAGGGAGGCTGCTGATATGGTCGGCACGGCGCTCTTCCAGTCTCCTCTTCTTGGCTCTCGTGATCACTCCCATGGTGGGAGAGGGATGGCGGCGCGGCAGCCAGGGTGGAGTGGAGATCGGAATTCAGGGCTGTTCCATGTTTACGTAGGGTTGGGCTGGGCACCTGAGCCCACTGCAATCTGTGATTGTGTTCAGTTTGGTCAGTGAATGGCACTTTCTCAATTTCATTCAGTTTCGTCAGGCTGTCAGCATTGAACACTCGGTTTCAGAGTGACAAACTTCGTTACTTTTCTTTTTTATTTCACAACTTTTTATAATTCATTTTTTAACGTTGTCATCGATGGCTCAATCTGAGTCAGGCTCAAAGTGCTATGCATGATTGTGTCCAGCGTGGAAGATGCATTCAGTTAACCCAAGTCCTGTTGGATTACTTGAATCTTGAATACCTCTGCCTGCTCCAAGTTCTTATGAGCTTCTCATTGCAAAAAAGGAGGCCAAATCCTTGCTGAATTTGGCATGTATATCCTAGTTACATAATGTATCTCAACTAACTTCAGATAGTGCTTGACAACAATGACCAAATTTTGAAAACATCAGAGAGGTCTTATCTTATCCTTCCCTAGCATGCATAATAGAAGAGTGCTCACACACTAAAATTAAAGTAAACACATGAACGAGAATTGCTAATAAGCCTATTTTCAGAAGTAAAATATGATAAATGATGGATCCTAAACTTCTAAGAATCTTGATATCCTTAAACATTGCAGTAGGTACCATGAAGGAAACAACCTAGCTAGTGCTTTAGCCTTTGGCAGTCCATTACTCCATTTACTAATGAGGTGGACAATGAGTTATTAGGGAAAGATAGCGTTGAATAAAATGCAGAAATAAGAGAATCTTCCATTATATATATAGAAGATCAAACATATTCACATAGATTATCTCGTATGTTCCAAAATTACTCAACTTGGTACTATACATATGAAAAAAAGTTTGGTACCATGCATGGAAGAAGACTTGATTTGGCAAATAATAGCCGTGTGCCTCATGGTTTACCAAAAACTTCTTTTGTGATAAACTCAATGGATTAGACAGTAATGTGATTTGACACCAATATATATGCAAATTTCAAACAAAAAAACAATGAATTTCGGTGGGAAATAGCCATATAAATCTTAGGAGTTCTTCATTTAAAATAAAATAGAACACCAAATTGGTTGATAAATTACAGTATTCCACTGAAAAGATAACAAAGGGCAACACATTTCAAAATCATTTCAAAATCAATTAATAGGCCTAGCTGGATCACCTGAGAACTAAATGTGTGTTCCATTGGTGTCACTAGACATACTAAAAATAAAACCTGTCAAAAGGATCGGCTGATAGATCATGTACTTGCTTGTCACGTCGGTTTTCATGAGACCCAATCCATGTGCGGGGGAATACAAAGTCGAACTGTGCACCCCTTGAAGCGCCCTTTTTGACTGGAGCAGCTTCTGTTGCCTTCCAATCCATTTGTTGCTAAAGTTTATGCCTTCTATCAGGAATCTCATTGACTCCAGCACAGTTGCATTTGATACAAAGAACCTAGCCAAGTTAACATGTGACTTGATGCTTTGGTAATTTCTTAGCACAATTTTCCTCAGACCGATGTCAAGGGTACTAGTAAGTTTCCGGTATGTACACCAATCTTTACCTGAAACTCTTGTTATCTCACAAATCAACGTGAATGATGTAGATCAATGGTCAACATGACTTTAGAACAATATTGGTGTTCTAAAAGTGACAAAAAAGAATGGTGATGCACATACTGTGGTATGGACCAGGTCGATGTACAAATTCTGCAAGTTGGGAAAGCACTGCAATAAGCTAATAGTTGCATCAAGGCGGAGTTCGACATCATACAACACAAGAACCTTCACACTGCTCACCACCACTCCTGACATGCTAACAATGGTTGATCCATGTGTTAAGAATTGTTGGATTAATACATCATGATTGATAGGAAAAAAAGGTTTATTAATTTGTATGCCTCGCAAAGGTGAAAGTGATCGACCATGCTTGAGCACGATACATGTATGTACCTGAAAAACTGTGGCCCCGAACTGAAGTCCGGGAAAATTCTCATAGAGTTTCCCCAAAATGGCCAGTCTTGGTGCAGAGATTACCGAGATGTTCATATGAGCTCCTCCAAAATATAGTAATCTTTCAAGAAACGGGGGGCGTCCTCGATGATCAGCTTATGTATATAACTGGAAAGCACACCTATACTTCTTATGCTACTGGACACGATTTGCAGCCAAGAAAAGTCCCTGTTGCGAAGTAGCAGCAAGCTCTCCAGGACAGGGCAGCCAGTGAGCAAGGCGTGCAGAGAGCTCTCCGAGATTGTCACTTCTTCAAGGGTCAGCTGTTTGAGAAGCGGCCAATGGAGCCGGCCGGCGTCGTTTCCATCTGCTTGGAAATTGCAGCAGCGGAGCACGAGCTCTTGTAGGTGGTTGAGGGCGGGTGACCGGAGCCAACCATCCAGGGTCGCCGTGGTGGGATTCAAAAACCTGCGGCGGTTAGACATAGAAGAAGCGGCGGCCAGGGCCAAGGTGCGCGGCAAGGATGGAGACATGGATGGTGTTGATGCTAGCGGGGTCGTAGCGGAGGTCGAGATTGTGTAACACCCGAAAATTTATATGGTTTTAAAATAACCAAATTGATTTAATTATGTAATTTTGTGAGCATTTAATGTAGGAAAAATAATAATTTTTATAAAATTAAAATCAATTATAGGTCAAGAAGCATGTTGGTGCATTCATGCTGCTGCATAATTTTATTATGATGCTTGGATTTTGTTGAGTTTAAATTAGATTTTAAAATTCTTTTGAAAATACATTTAAAAAAGTATTCAAATAAAATAAAAAGACTTTCTTTTCCCTCCCTCACTCTCCTCTCTATCCGGCCAAGGTGGCCTAGTCGGCCTATCTCCCTCCCCCGCATCTGGCCTGAAGGCCTTCCCGGCGCCGCGACCCGCACGCCCTCCCTCTTGGGCTGCAAGGCAACGGCCCAGCAGCCACAGCGGCAGCAGCGCGCGCCCCCGCCGTCTCTCCTCCTTCTCCGGCTGACAGGCGGGCCCCGCACCTTAAATCACCGACAGGTGGGGCCACCTGGGTCAGCTCTTTCCTCACGCCGTCCCCAACCGGGACTCTGCCCGGAGTCCGCCTCGACGCCGCCTCGCGCCTTCGCGTGTGCCCCAAGCCACCTTACCCCATAAATAGGTAGCGCCGCATGCCGCCTCGACCTTCGCCCGAACCCTCGCGTAGCGCCGCCTCCGCTCGAGCTTGCAGCAGTCGCGAAACCCTAGCCATCGCCGCCTTGAGCTCGAACTCGTGATTTGAAGCCGCGTCGCCTTCATCGACTTGACGCCAGGTTTCTCTTCAACCCTACGAACTCGCCGAGATCGGTTTTATTCCTTTTAGTCCTCTGTATTGATCGTCGTGCTTCACCGAACTTCACAGGAAGCTCGCCGCCGCCGCCGTGCGTCGCCCGCTCTCTGTCCTCCGTCCCGGTCGACATCTTCACCCCAGGTGAGGTCGTGTTGAGCTCCGCTTCCATTTGGTCTAGGCCACATGTGGAACCGAGGTCTCTAGGGTCGGTTTTTACTACGCTCGCGAGGTCCTTCGCCGCCGGCCATGGCCGTCCGCCGCGTTGGCCTTCTTCTCCGACCGGCTGCCGCTCTCACACACCCCCTTCTAATCTTAGCCGTCAATCTCTGATCTGACGGCTATCATTCGCCGATACCCCTTCGGGTGGCCATTTTACAGAAACCCCCTCGGGTTTCTGCCTATTTCGTTAAGAGCCCTTTGGCGGGTTTCGCAGAATACGTTTTCTTCGTTGGAAAGCGTATTTTCCTTTAACATTCAAAAATACGTTTTCCTTTATTTACAGATTTGTCACTATTTTCAAAAGCTCATAGCTTCTTTGTTTTAGCTCCGATTTGATCCATTCAAGTTGCATTAGGTTGGTAATTTCATAATCTACCTGTTAGTATCATTTTTAGATTTATTTCTAACTTTTAAAAATCAAGATTTACTTTAATTTATTATTTTACAATCGAAAATCTTGTAAAATCCATAACTTTCTCGTTATAGCTCCGATTTTGGTGATCTTTGTGATCGTAGCAATGTATAGATTGGTTTCATAAACTCTTCTTATACTATTTGTTGACATGGTGTACTGTTCTAATTAAATCTATTTGTTTGCTCGTGTATGATTGCTCGATGCTCGTGTGTTGCTGATTAATGATCGAGCTTAGAGAGTGAGCCGTTTGTTGGAGAACAAGAGTACTTCGACAACCAGGATCAGCAAGTTCATCAGGAGAGCTTTGATCAAGGCAAGTATAGTTTGGACCATCCTTGTTAACTATTCATTATACACACAAAAATCATATGTATGTGTCTCTTTGCTACCCGGTTAAGATTATCTAGTTTTGAATACCTGTTTACCTTGATAACTGGGTTGCATATGGGTAGTTTATGCTAGTGCTTTATAATCATGATCTTGTAACTTGATTAATGACTATGCAACTAATGAAAATATGGTTTTCTATAAGATCCAAACTGTAAGTGATCATCCGGGACATAACGTACAACTATGGAGGCTATATGGCTCTGGCTCTAGTTGCTCATAGGGCCTTTTCTAGCAAGTTAGAGGATCTAGGAGTTGGGTATAGGGCTGCCTCTTCATTATGTATTATAACTGAGATGTGCCATTCTGGGAGAGGGTTTTCTATATGCAATGACCCTATGGCCCTAGTGTGTTAGACGAACCTTTGGGTGGCTTTATATGATACTTGGTGTTATGGGAAGTAGGTAGCCCGTGCATTTAAGGATCATGACCCGTAGTGAAAGTGTACACCTTTGCGCAAAGTTAAACCGACATATCGTCCGTGCCCACGGTTAGGGCGGCCAAAGGATTCTTATGGAAATGGATCATCAACTCAAATTATGTTACATTTTAATGTTGTTTTTATCATATTCTTAGTCATGTCTATCTGATCATGTGGTTATGGGAATTGCTACTACCTTGATGTTAATTGCTAAAATATGATATAACACTAAAAGCTACTTGCAGTTAAATCGTGTCAACTTTTATTGAGCTTCATGAACCAAGTACATATGTACTTACACTTGTTTTATTTCATTATTTAGAAAATCCTGGATGGGTAACATATGAAGATTTGAGTGAGAGTTATTGACACGACTACTAGCTTGTATCAACCAGTTGACGAGTCCCTATGGTGGAGCTATTACCTGAAGTTATCATAGTTATGTCTTATTTTTGTTAAAGACTATGCCATGCTATTCATGCGCTATGTAATAAACTCTAATTTGGTACTATCTATAATTTTTCAACATATGTGTGTGACATCCTGGGGTGCATGCAAGGCTTTTATATATCTTATTTTAGTCCTTTAAAATAAGATATGATAGATTGGTATCAGAGCATGCTTGACTGTAAGACGCAAGCCTAGTTAGAATGGTCGTTTTTAGCTCTCTTTGCTTCAGTAAGATTCTTGCTTACTATCTTGGTCTTGATATTTTCTAAATTTTTATGCTACTTCTATCTTATTCCATTACAAAACATTGATTCTAACTTAACTTGGTCTAATTCTATAGATGCGTACCCGTCAGTCTGTCCGCAAGAGTACTGGAGGTTCCATTCCACCACGAGTTGAAGTGCGGGATTGGAATAGTGAGGATGATGAAGATGAAGTGGTTGCACTCCCTGCATAACAGGCACCATCACCTTAACCTATGGAGGAAGGCCAAGAAGAAGAAGTGGAAGAACTGGAGCCTGTGGAAGAGGAGCAAGATATCACTATCCTATGTGATGATGAGACGAACATTGCTCAAGATGATGAGATGGAAGCCACTGAAGGTGATGATGAATTCCCTCCAATGAAGTGGACTTCAAGGGAGAGTACCTTGTGGAACCACGATTCTGCAACATATCATTGTCTGGTGGAGGTGCTGACTCAATACTATGCTGATTGGAGGCCTGCAATACAGTATGTCTGCATTGAGTATACTCACCCTCTTGCAACAACTTATTGGAAGATCACTGTGAACATCTTCTCTGAGAATGAAGGACCAGGAGTTTTCCAGCGTGAAAGGGCCATTTTCATTGGGGACATCGCCATACCATGGAGAGCAGTATTGATGATGCAGCATTTCAAGTGTGGGTGAGTCTTTGTGGGGTTCGCCGTGAGCCAATGTAGCATGATCTCTACCGTTATCTTCCATATAAGGACCGGAATATGGGAGATGGATGGGCAATGATGTTTCCTCCGAGTCTTGATCTAGCACACCAAGCTACGACGCACTTTGACTATGATATGATGGAAAGGGATAGGATTTTGGAATTTATGCTCTACCAGCAAGGGAAGGACTACAGGAAGTTGCAGAAGAAGCATGATGACCTTAGAGCTTCCATTAGAGAACCAAAGATTTATGAAAAGCATGTCCCTCCTTTTCGTCCTTAGGTGCAGAAGACCTTTTATGTAATAGTTATTAGTTTTGTTAGTCAAGTTGAGTCGAGTCTTTTAATTACGAGTGAACTTTGATGTGCTAGTTGAGTTGTTTTTATGATTTTGAGTGATTTGAATCTTTGTAATGAGTGATGGAGCTTTGTGGGCCTGTTTTTAATGTTTCCTAGTTAAACATATTAGAGTCTTGGGGTCTTTAATAAACTTTGGTTTGGTCAATCTCGAATCTCTCCTGTGCTAAAATTCTAGAGCAGCCTACACTTTTTCTGATGTATCTCAAAATTGACTACTTCAAATCTGGTAGAATTTTGATGGAAAAAGCTAGACTTCATTACCTTTCCATTACCGCAAGAATCACCTTTAAATCATTTTGGAGCTATGAGTTATAACTTTTCAAAGTTAGTGTTTTTGCACAGTCCGATGTCTGAAATAGTTTCTAAAATAGTCTAATTTTGACTAATTTAACTACCGAATCTGGTGATACAATATAAAAGAAAGTTGTAGATAACTTCCTAAGATTTCTAACCGTATAAAGTTTTTCTACATTGGTTATATGAAACTCTGGTTATGATTTTTTTACTGGACTGCTGAAATGGTAACTCGTCCAGAAATTTTCAGAATTATTATAGAGTTGACAGTATTGAAATTTTGGTTGTTCTAAGGACTCCTCTGTATGAACTGGTGTAGATGTAAAGAAGGGAAAATAGGAATGTTACTAAAAACAATCCCCCACCAGTCACCCGTGAAGAATTCATGGCCTCACAGGCTCAAATGATGCAAGCTTTGACTCAGTTGGCACAGACCATGCAAGCTGGAGGGGTACCATATGCACCACCACCCCGGTATAAGCGTAGAGAGTTCATGCATAGTAACCCTCATGTGTTTTCTTACTCTATAGACCACTAGAAGATGACGACTGGGTACGTGGTGTGGAGAAGCAATTGAACCTTGCTCGATGCAATGATAGAGAAAATGTGCTCTATGTGTCTAGACAACTGCAAGGCGCAAACATGGTTTGAGTCCTATCAAGCTGCTCATCCCGCCAATGCTCCCGCCATCATGTGGGCAGACTTTGTTAGGGATTTCAAGGCGCACCATATCCCAGAAGGTCTGGTTGAGCAGAAACAAGAAGAATTCAGATCTCTCAGGATGGGCAACATGACTCTATGAGCGAGTATCACAACAAGTTCAATGAGCTTGCTCACTATGCTCCCAATGAGGTGAGAGAAGAAGCTGACAAGTGGAAACATTTCCTCAATGGGATTTACTATGAACTTAGGCTACAGTTAGCTGGACAGAAGCATGCCAGTTTCCAGGAGTTGGTGAATAGCGCTATTGTGCTGGACAATATGCGCAGGGACAAGGATAGAAAGAGGAGGATGGAAGGACAGGGATCTGGAAGCAACAATCATTTTTGTCCTAACTCTCAAGGCTATCAATAGAGGTTCCAAGGGCCAGTTAGCCAGTGGAATCGTTTCTCCAACCCACCGCGTCCTTAGTATCCTTGGAATAATCAGAACCGTTCATAGAATCAACAACAGAGTTGGAGTCTGCACACACCACAGTAGCAGGGTAATCAAAATACATGTCTCACTACACCTAACAACATACCCTTGAAGAACGACACCCCTAGAACTCCCAATAGGTGCTTTGCATGTGGTGATGTGGGGCATTATGCTAACAATTGCCCTAAGAGGTCGAATCAACAAACTCCTCAGAGGCAGAATGGCAATGGGAGAACTTATGCTACCCATGGGAGAGTGAACCATGTGTCCACTGAGACTGTACAGGAGGCTACTGTTCAGGAGGTGCCAGAGATTATGCTGGGTACGTTTATCATCAACTCTATCTCTGCTACTATACTTTTTGATTCTAGAGCTTCGCATTCTTTCATATCACAAGCATTTGTTAAAGCACATAGTATACCTCTACTTGCCTTGAAAGAATCCATGCTAATGAACTCACCAGGAGGAGGAATACCAGCCTCTTATTATTATCCCTCAGTTAGTATCACTTTAAGGGGGGTAGAGTTCACTGCTAGTTTGACTGTGTTGAGCGCATCCGGCATTGATGTGATCCTGGGTTTGGACTGGATGAAGCAACACAATGTGGTAATTCAGTGTAAAGAGAAAGTGTTAGTTTTGACAACACCAAAAGGGGATAGAATCAGTGTCGATGTGGCAGTGCAAGCACCACCTATAGGTATAGTGAACCTACTAGATGAAGATGATGATGCTGATAAAGACCATGTCATGGAGGAGTTCCCGAATGTTTCCTGATGACTTATCAAATATGCCACCTGACCGTGATATTGAGTTTATTATTGAGTTGTTACCTGGCACTGCACCTATAGCAAAACATCCATATAGAATAGGGGTAAATGAATTAGAAGAACTTAAGAAACAACTAAAGGAGTAACAGGAGAAGGGTTTCATACGTCCTAGTTCGTCTCCGTGGGGTGCTCCTGTGATCTTTGTTGAAAAGAAGGATGGCACTCAGTGAATGTGTGTGGACTACCATTCTCTCAATGAAGTCACCATCAAGAACAAGTATCCGTTGCTGAGGATTGATGACCTATTTGATCAGCTAAGAGGAGCTTGTGTGTTTTCTAAGATTGATCTACGTTCTGGCTACCATCAGTTGAAGATTTGGAATTCAGATATCCCAAAGACAGCTTGCACCACGAGGTATGGGTTATATGAGTATACTGTTATGTCCTCTGGTTTGACCAATGCACCTGCCTACTTCATGTATATGATGAATAAAGTGTTCATGGAATACCTTGATAAGTTTGTGGTAGTGTTCATTGATGACATATTGGTATTCTCTAAGACCAAAGAGGAACATGCTGAGCATCTCAGTTTGGTGTTACAGAAACTCATGGAACACAAATCATATGCAAAGAAGAGTAAGTGTGAGTTCTGGCTGACTGAAGTTTCTTTCTTGGGAGATGTTTCTGATGGAGCTATAGCAGTGGATCCTAAGAAAGTGAAGGGCGTCTTATACTAGGAGCCACCTACTAATGTCAGTGAGATTTGTAGTTTTCTTGGTTTGACCGGTTATTATAGGAGGTTTATTGAATGTTTCTCCAAGCTTGCTAAACCCATGACGGCTCTGTTAGAGAAGAATGTCAAGTTTGAGTGGTCTGTTAAGTGTCAAACTAGCTTTGATGAGTTGAAAAAGAGAGTGACTACAACTCCTGTGTTGATACTACCAAATCTGAGTAAGAAGTTCTCTATTTATTGTGATGCATCTCAACAAGGTCTGGGGTGTGTTCTTATGCAAGAAGGGAGAGTTGTGTCTTATGCATCCAGGCAGTTGCGGAAACATGAGTTAATTATCCTACTCATGACTTGGAATTAACAGCAATGGTTCATGCTTTGAAGATCTGGAGGCATTATCTGATTGGCCACAGGTGCGATGTTTATACAGATCATAAGAGTTTGAAATATATCTTCAATCAATTAGATCTAAACTTGAGGAAACACCGATGACTGGAATTGATCAAGGACTATGATTTTGAACTATTTTATCATCCCGTGAAAGCAAATGTGGTGGCTGATGCACTTAGCAGGAAGAGGTATGCTAGTGAGATTCAGATGATGACTGTGACTAAGGATCTATGAGATGAGTTACAGCGATTGAATCTTGGTGTTGTTCTCAATACTATGGAGATAGAGGTGACACCTACTTTAGAGCAGGAAATATGCAAGAGTCAGTTAGAGGATGAGAAATTGAAGGAGATAGCAAGGAATGTCGTGATTCGAAAGGCACCTAGTTTTCGTATAGACGAAGATGCTACATTGTGGTTTGGCAAGAGGATATGTGTGCCAGAAGTAAAAGCTATTCGAGATGCAATTCTAAGGGAGGCGCATGAGTCAACTTACTCCATTCATCCTGGAAGTACAAATATGTATCTAGACTTCAAGGAAAGGTATTGGTGGTATGGGTTAAAGAGAGATATGGTTGCGTATGTTGCTATATGTGATACGTGTCAACGTGTGAAAGGAGAACATCAAAGGCTAGCAGGACTGTTACAACCAATGAAGGTACCTGAATGGAAGTGGGATGAGGTTGGTATGGATTTTATAGTGGGATTACCACGTACTAAGAGTGGTTATGATTCCATATGGGTGATCGTTGATCGTTTGTCTAAGGTAGCACATTTTGTACCTGTCAAGACCACTTATGATGGACCAAAATTGGCAGAACTATATATGGAAAGGATCGTGTGTATGCATGGAGTGCCGAAGAAGATTGTGTCCGATAGAGGTTCACAGTTCACCTCTTAATTCTGGAAGCAAATACATACTTCACTGGGAACTCAGTTAAATTTCAATACCGCCTATCATCCTCAGACCGATGGTCAAACTAAGAGAATAAACCAGATTTTAGAAGATATGTTGAGAGCTTATGCATTGCAGAAAGGGGCTAGTTGGGATAAGAGTTTTCCTTATGCTGAGTTTTCGTATAATAACAATTACCAACAGAGTCTCAACATGGCACCGTTTGAGGCTTTATACGGGCGAAAGTGTAGGACTCCGTTGTTCTAGAATCAAACTAGGGAGACACAACAGTTTGGTCCAGAGTCGCTTAGAGAGGCGGAAGAACAAGTCAGAATGATCAGAGAAAATCTAAGGGTAGCACAATCTCGTCAGAAGAGTTATGAGATACTCGAAGGAGGGAACTTACTTTCAATGTAGATGATTATGTGTACTTGAAAGTGCCACCTATGAGAGGTGTGAGGAGGTTCAACATGAAGGGAAAATTAGCACCAAAGTATGTTGGTCCATTCAAGGTTATTGCGAGACATGGGGAAGTGGCTTATCAACTAGAGTTGCTTAAAAAGTTGGCAGGTGTGCATGATGTGTTTCATGTGTCACAACTTAAAAAGTGTTTGCATGTGCCAGAAGTAGAGCAGATACCTATCGAAGAGCTTACAGTGAAGGATGACCTTACTTATGAAGCATATCCAGTTAAGATTTTTTAAACCGCGGAACGGGTCACGAGGAGTAGGATTATTAAGATGTGCAAGGTTCAGTGGAATCGGTATTCTGAAGCCGAGACAACTTGGGAAAGAGAAGAGGACTTGAGAAAGGCATATCCAAAGTTCTTTGAGTAAGCAGCTCAATCTCGAGGATGAGAATCTTTTAAGAGGGGTAGAATTATAACATCCTAAAATTTGCATGGTTTTAAAATAGCCAAATTGATTTAATTATGCAATTTTGTGTGCATTTAATGTTGGAGAAATAATAATTTTTATAAAATTAAAATCAATTATAGGTCAAGAAGCATGTTGGTGCATTCATGCTGCTGCATAATTTTATTATGATGTTTGGATTTTGTTGAGTTTGAATTGGATTTCAAAATCCTTTTAAAAATACATTTGAAAAAGTATTCAAATAAAAGAAAAAGACTTTCTTTTCCCTCCCTCACTATCCTCTCTATCCGGCCCAGGCGGCCCAGCCAGCCTGTCTCTCTCCCTCGCATCAGGCCCGAAGGCCTTCCCGATGCCACGACCCGCACGCCCTCCCTCTTGGGCCGCAAGGCCACGGCCCAGCAGCCGCAGCGGCAGCTTCGCGCACGCCCCCGTGCTGTCTCTGGCTGATAGGCGGGCCCTGCACCTCGAATCGCCGACAGGAGGGGCCACCCGGGTCAGCTCCTTCCTCACGCCGTCCCCGACCGGGACTCTACCCGGAGTTCGCCTCGACACCGCCTCGCGCCTTCGCGTGTGCCCCAAGCCACCTCACCCCATAAATAGGTAGCGCCGCACGCCGCCTCGACCTTCGCCCAAACCCTCGCGTAGTGCCGCCTCTGCTCAAGCTTGCAGCAGCCGCGAAACCATAGTTGTCGCCGCCTTGAGCTCAAACTTGCGATTTGAAGCCGCGTCGCCTTCATCGACTTGACGCCGGGTTTCTCTTCAACCCTACGAACTCGTCGAGATTGGTTTTACTCCTTTTAGTGCTTTGTATTGATCGTCGTGCTTCGCCAAACTTCGCATGAAGCTCGTCGCCGCCATCGTACATTGCCCGCTCTCCTTTCTCCATCCCAGTTGACATCTTCACCGCAGGTGAGGTCGCGTTGAGCTCCGCTTCCGTTTGGTCTAGGCCCCATGTGGAACCTAGGTCTCTAAGGTCGGTTTTGACTACGCCGGCGAGGTCCTTCGCCGCCGGCCATGGCCGTCTACCGCGTTGGCCTTCTTCTCCGACCGGTCGCCGCTCTCACACACCCCCTTCTAATCTGAGCTGTCAATCTCTAATCTCACGGCCATCATTGGCCGATACCCCTTCGGGGGGTTGTTTTACAGAAAACCCCTCGGGTTTCTGCCTGTTCGTTAAATGCCCTTTGCGGGTTCCGCAGAATACGTTTTCTGTTGGAAAGCGTATTTTCCTTTAACAGATTCGAAAATACATTTTTCTTTATTTACAAATTTGTCACTATTTTTAAAAGCTCATAACTACTTCGTTTTAGCTCCGATTTGATCGGTTCAAGTTGCGTTAGGTTCGTAATTTCATAATATGCCTATTAGTATCATTCTCGTTATAGCTCGATTTTGGTGTTTACGTCTGTGTGATCGTAGCAACGTATAGATTGGTTTTATAAACTGCTCTTATACTATTTGTTGACATGGTGTACTGTTCTAATTAAATCTATTTGTTTGCTCGTGTATGATTGCCCGATGCTTGTGTGTTGTTGATTAATGATCGAGTTTAGAGAGTGAGCCGTTTGTTGGAGAACAAGAGTACTTCGACAACCAGGATCAGCAAGTTCATCAGGAGAGCTTTGATAAAGGCAAGTATAGTTCAGACCATCCTTGTTACCTATTTATTATACACACAAAAATCATATACATGTGTCTCTTTGCTACCCGGTTAAGATTCTCCAGTTTTGAATACCTATTTACCTTGATAGCTGGGTTGCATATGGGTAGTTTATGCTAGTGCTTTATAACCATGATCTTGTAACTTGATTAATGACTATGCAAGTAATGAAAAGATCATTTTCTATAAGATTCAAACTGTAAGTGATCATCCAGGACATAACGTACAACTATGGAGGATATATGGCTCTGGCTCTAGTTGCTCATAGGACCTTTTTTAGCAAGTTAGAGGATCTACGAGTTGGGTATAGGGTTGCCTCTTCATTATGTGTTATAACTAGGATGTGCCATTCTGGGAGAGGGATTTTCTATATGCAATGACCCTGCGGCCCTAGCATGTTAGACGAACCTTTGGGTAGCTTTATATGATACTTGGTGTTATGGAAAGTAGCTAGCCCGTGCATTTAAGGATCATGACCCGTAGTGAAAGTGTACACCTTTGCACAAAGTTAAACCGATATATCGTCCGTGCCCACGGTTAGGGCGGCCAAGGGATTCTTCTGGAAATAGATCATCAACTCAAATTGTGTTACATGTTAATGTTGTTTTTATCATATTCTTAGTCATGTCTACCTGATCATGTGGTTATGGAAATTGCTACTACCTTGATGCTAATTGCTAAAATATGACATAACACTAAAAGCTACTTGCAGTTAAATCGTGTCAACCTTTATTAAGCTTCATGAACCCCTTCAATGCTTGCTAAGTACGTATGTACTTACACTTGTTTTAATTCATTAGTTGAAAAATTCTGGATGGGTAACAGATCAAGATTGGACTGAGAGTTATCGACATGACTACTAGTTTGTGTCAACCAGTTGACGCGTCCATGTGGTGGAGCTATTACCTGGAGTTATCATATTTATGTCTTATTTTTGTTAAAGACTATGTCATGCTGTTCGTGCGCTATGTAATAAACTCTGATTTGATACTATCTATAATTTGTCAATTTATGTGTGTGACATCCTGGGACGCATGTAAGGCTTTTATATATCTTATTTTAGTCCTTTAAAATGAGATACGACAGGTTGAGTGGAGCGAGGCGCCATAGGTGGCGCCAGCACGAGGAGAGGATCTGCGTGTGGGCGCCGTCTTTGGTGGGGAGAAGGGTGACAATGTCGCCAAGGACGCCGTCGGGGAGGCTGCTGATCCGGTCGGCAGCGTGGCCCTCTACATCTTCTGCCAGCCTCCTTTTCTTGGCTCTTGTGACCATCCCCATGGCGGGACTGCGAGAGAGGGACGGCGGTGTGGCGGCAGGTGGAGTGGAGATCGAGGATTCGGCGAATTCGATGCGTGTAGCGGCCTACGATCTCGAACGGCCATATATATAGATATATATATAGATATAGGGCTGGGCACGTTGTGTTGGGCCCACTGCAATCTGATTAGATCGTTCAGTTTGGTGAAACTTTTTCAATTCATTCTGTTTCTTCAGAAGGTTAGCCAGCGTTGAACACTCGGTTTCCAGTAACAAACTACACTACTTTTCTTACTCTTTCCAGAAGTATTTACCATGCATTTCAGTATATGTACAATATAATTATCGATGCCTCAACCTTAATTAATGGGGCTCGAGTGCTGGCCGTAAGGCTTATTGCAGAACAATCTAGAACCCAAGTTCTGTTGGTATACCTGAATTCGGCTTTGTAAGCTTCTCATTGAAAAAGAAGGTAGCCAAATCCTTGTTAAATTTTGCTTGTGTCCTAATAGCTACATATTGCAACTCAAGTGAATTCTATCACCATTGATGCACATGCTGCAGGAATTGAAGTTGTATAGTGATAAGAAATATGCACCAAGACAAAATTCAGATCACGTTTTAGTGACTAGCAAAAAAAAATCTATATGAATCAGGGCTCTGCGTGGTTGCATTGATGGGAGGATGCTATAATTTCATTTGAACTGACCTAACAGGTAATGCTCTCTATGGTACGTTGGTTTTTTCAGCACTGATTGTTCTTTCCTAGCTAGCTGAAAAAGCGTTTATTTCCAGTGTAAGATTCTGACATTGCGCTTCTGTTTGTTTTGGATCCTTGCTAGTGCAGACAATTAAAAATGCCATCCTATTTTCAGTGTGATAGCAAAGTAGTACTGTATCGTACATGTTAGAAGTTCTTGCCTAACTAGAACCTGTGTCGTACATGAAAGCCTATACATAGTAAAATGTTCTTGCCTCGTTGTACAGTCCAGACACAATCGGTTTGATATGTTACAGTTTTTGTCACTTTGTATCCATGTCAGGACACAACTGGTAGCCCATTTCCAGCCCAGACAAGAACGCGAGGTTCAACAGTTCAACACGACAAACGCAACATCTTCGATCGGCAGCTAGAGCTCCAGGAAGCTGGGGATCAGAGTCCAAACAGAAGATGGTGCTTATGCATCCAACGGCAAAGCGGCGTAATTGAACACGTCGGGGTCTTGTGGAGCTGGAGGTCAAGCAGGTTTTCGTTCTTGTTGCCATCGCTGCTGCCTGCTCGATGCAAAGTGGAGCAGAGGAATGGAATGACACCTTCCGAGGTTGCAACCGCAGAGGTCGACCAAGTCGAGCCTTCGACCGCGGCGCCATGCGTTGCTGCACGTGGACATGCCAGAGGGAGGCCACCGTCGCACATCATGTAACCTTGAGATGTCACCGGCAATTCCTCGACCATCTCGTTCGTCATGCCCAACACGCTGCTGAAGCTCGGGACTGGGGATGGTACCACGTGTGTCTCGACACTTGGGCCCCCCATAGTCAAGTCAACAACCTGCACGAGTTCGTCGAGGTCGTGTTCTAGAACACAGAGAAAGGGATGCAGTCCGGCACCTGGGTGAGCGACGATTGTTGCAGCCTCAAACTCCACTGCTCTTCTCATTTCTGTCGTCATTCACATCTTGAACAGAGCTCACTCTCACTACTCAACCTCTCACTGGAATATTCAGGTACAATCGGCCAGTGAACTGAGATGCAGAGGCAGGCCTGCTACAACATGGTCGACTGCAACGGCTCGATGCTTACGCAAGACATATAGTTCGGCAATGACCTCAAAGTATTCCTGAATTCTCAACATTCGAAAAAACTGAACTGATTGGCGATGGCTCATGAATCCTGAGCACTATGAAACTGAAACCGTTACGAGTTAAAATTCAGTGGTAGAAATGAAGGTCTTATCTGCTTACAATCTAGATCAATAAGTCTTGACAACAATGCCCAAATATTCAAAAACATGACGAGAGGCCTTATCTCATCCTTCCCTATCATGCATAATACAAGAATATTCTGGCGCCAAAAAAAACATGATTGGACGCAGATATATACAAATTGCCAAAAAAAATCCAATGAATCCTGTGGACAACATCGAACAATGGAAATCTAAAGAGTTCTCCGTTTAAATGAATAACACCAAATTGGTTATGAAATTACAGTATGAATTGAAAAACGATAACAAATGCCAACGCACTGGAAAATGACTAGACCTTGCTAGATCACCCAGAAAATGTTCCATTGGTGTCAATTAGACCTATTAAATAAACCTGTCGAAAGGGTCAGCTGATAGATCGTGTACTTGTTCGGCACGTTGGTCATCAAGAGACCCAATCGATATGTTAGGGGATACAAAGTCAAACTGAGCACCACCTGACGCTGATATATGAAGCGAAATCTATCACCAAATTGTTTGTCAAATTACAATATTCATCAAAAAGCATATAATTGGCAAATGTCAGCACACTGAAAATGACTAGACCTTGTTGGGTATCGGTGACAATGAGAACCAAATGTGTTCAATTGGTATCATTAGACATACTAATGAAACCTATCAAAAGGGGTCATCTGATAGATCATGTACTTGTTCGGCACGTTGGTCGTCAAGAGACCCAGAAAACATGTTACGAGATACAAAGTCGAACTGAGCACCCCTTGAAGCACTCTTTTTTTGTATGGAGCAGCCTCTGTTGCCTTCCAATCCATGTGGCGCTAACATTTGTGCCTTCTATCTTAAACCTCATTGACTCCAGCACTCTTGCATTTGATAAAAGAACCTAGCCATGTTAATATGTGCCCTGTTTCCTCTATAATTTCTTAGCAAAATTTTCCTCAGACCGATGTCAAGAGTACTAGAATGTTTCCGTTCTGTACTCAATCTTTCCCTCAACCTCGTGTCATCAACTGAAATTACAAAGTAAACATAGAAATAGTGTCAATGGTAAACTCACTTTAGAACAATATACAAAATAAAGCCTATGCACGTCTTAGCACAGAGAGTCACCTTGATGTACAACTTTTGCAATTGGGGAAAGCACTGCATTAAGTTAGGCTGCATTTGGATGGCGACCACAACATTCCACGCCGTGCCACACCCGCCGTGCCGCAGCTTCGGCATCTGTTTGCTTCGTGGCCGAAGTTGCAGCTGCCAGAGACTCGTCCGTACTCGACTACTCCGGTTGCAGTTCAATTTGGCCGCCAGAATCTGCCGCATTTGTGGCGGCTGTTTTCGGCGCCGTAGCTTCGGCATGCCAAAGACACGGCGCGGCATCTTCCGGTCTCCATCCAAACGGAGCCTTAATAACCACATCAAGGGTAAGTTTGACACCATTTAAGGATAGAACCTTCACAGAGGGCACCGCCGTTGACATGCTAACACTGTTTGATCCCTGAGTTAAGCATGGCATTAACACATCATGCTTGATTTGTAGGCAAAAGCAGTTTAATTTGGATCCCTCGTGAAGGTGAAAGTGAGGTATGCATTATACACGTACGTACCTTAATAACCGTGGCCCCCCAACTGAAGCATTGGAGGCCCGTCGTCAAAGAGTTTTTACAGAATAGCCAACCTTGGTGCTGAGTTTACCGAGATGCTCACATCCCCTCCAAAATACAGTAATTGTTCCAGACAGGGGGCGTCCTCAATGACGATCTGCCGAAACTTGAGGCTTCCGAAATCACTGGAACGCACACCAATACTTCTGAGATTAGAAGACTCGATTCGCAGTTGAGAAAAGCCAAACTGCGGAGTAGCAGCAAGCTCTCCAGGACAGGGCAGACGGCAAACCAGGCATGCAGAGAGCTCTCTGATATGGTCACTTCGTCAAGGGTCAGCTGTTTCAGAAGCGTCCAGTGGAGCTGGCCCGCATCGGATCCATCTGCTAGGAAACTGCAGCCACTGAAGCGGGCGACACGAAGGGTGGGCGACAAGCGGTGCACTGATGGCACTAGCAGACGATTGCAGAACTCGAGCTCCTGGAGGGCCAAGGTGTGTAGAGAGGATACTGGAGATGTCGCTGCCATGGAGGTCGCGGCCAACAAGATTGTAGTAGAGGTCGAAGTTCAGAGGAGAGGAGCGCCAGATGTGGCGCCACCGGGAGGAGAGCACCTGTGTACGGGCGCCGTCTTTGGTGGGGAGGAGGGAGACGATGTCGCCGAGACGCCGTCAGGCAGGCTGCTGATCCGGTCGGCCAGGAGCTCTTCCTCTTCCAGCTTCCTCTTCTTGGCTCTCGTGACCACCCCCATGGCGGCGCGGCGCGGCGCGGCGGCTGGTGGAGTGGAGGGTCGTGACTTGTAGGCGTCGATCTGTCGCTGTGGCCACGAATGCCCAACGCCCATACATATAGATCTAGATTATAGACATAGGGCCTCAGCTTGCGCTGCGCATATGGGTTGGACCCACAGAAATTTTGTTAGATAATTCAGTTTCGTCAGTAAATGACACTTCTTTCCTGTGTTCATTCACATTTGTCAAAAAAACTACTCGCGCACTTGACACAAGAACTGACCACGGAAATCAAAACTGGGACCAATTAGTACACGTCTAATCTGAGTTACAATAACACAGCAAACGTTTCAAGAGTTAAGTGCTGGCGGCCGATAAACTTGTAGGGTTGTACCACTTAGATAGTTAGATCCATGAACTTTCAAAACCAAAATTCGACTCTCGAAGCTTGATAAGTGCTGCACCACACTTGTCCATTCCCCTTTGTGATGTGCTGACTAGGAGAATTTTTTACAAAAGCACCGTGTTGTAGACATGTTCTATGTCTGGCCGGCAGCAGCATCCGCGGTTGGCCATCTCCCTCGCGCATGGCGGAGTCAACGGCTAGCGGTCTCCCTCAAGTGCGCTGGCATCTGTGGCCGTCTGAGATGGCATCTGCACGAGCCGAACGGTGCGCGGGGCCGGGTGCTATAGCAGCAACAGAATGTGACTGGGCTCCTGACGCTGTACGACTTCGTGAAGCAGTGAGACTACATGACGAGTCGTGGGCACGTTGCTAAACAGCGCCGAGGCTAAGAAGACGTTGGGCGCACCCACGGACATGGCGTGGGCGGAGTACAATGACGCGGTGGGTGCGGCGATACAGGACGACGTGATTTGTTGCAGAGACGCTCGTGCGACGCCAATGTCAACGAACACACTGGAATAGCGCCGGACTCAGATAGTCAGATGTCTGTGTAAGTAGTACAACGAGCGTGTGGCCCTGAGCCACTGACGGAGACTTTCACCGTCGTCAGCCTGTCCATTGGCTCGCGCCAAACCGACGGGGCCCTCACCATGGCGCTCCCGTTCCCGAACAGGTTTTTTGTGTCCATGCATCCACTGGTACACGCTGTCGGCGTCCATGAATTCGTAGACAAGGAGCTTGTCACCGTGCGGGAGAGGCATCACAACAGCTTCACGATGTTGCTGTGCCGGATGTGGCCGCGAGGATGTCCATCTCTGACGTGAACTCGTGCTGCAACTTCTTGTCCATACTCCCACAGAGCCCACACATCACAGAGGACCAACGTCGGCCAGCCCGCGCAGCATGGCGTGTTCTCGCCAAAGTGTAGGGTCTGGAAAGTAGTGAGCGCGGTGCCCACGTCAAGGAGGCCCGTGGAGAGACACGGCGAGACATGGTGCCTTGCTAGGCCGTGCTCGAGCACAGCACGGGCTCGCCATCATTTTCCGCAAGCTCCACCACGCCATCAATGGCCTGAACATCCTGGTCATGTTGGCCGTGATATGCACAGGGTGGCCGCAGAATGGGGAGAGGGAGCGGTACCAGTGCATGGACTAGCTCCAGAAACAGCCGCATTAGTCCACCTTGTAGGCAGCCGCCTAGGCGGGCTCATGTCCTGTGCTTGCGCGCTCGCCGCACACGAGGCCGCTGATGAAGCACTCAAGGGAATCTGTTTGCAGAGCTGCTCGGGGATGGCATCTTCTACTCTGACGGTGACTCGTGGCTCGCACAGCGGAAGGCCGCGAGCACGGAGATGCACCCGACATGTTTCCTCCTGTTCTTGGCAGGCACCATTGGTTGGTGCACGACGGGCAGGTCCTGCTGCTGGAGACGTTGAGTGAGCAACGGCACGTGTTGGACCTAGAGTGTGATTTTTGTAAAACAGTTTATCCTAGTCAGTGCCTCCCGAAGGGGTATGGACCTATGGTTCCCCACATAAAAGTTTAGAGGGGCGGATGTCAATTTTGAGAGCGCCTCCCAAAAGGGTATGTACCTGTGGCACAAAGAGTCAGTCACCTTGATGTACAACTTGTGCAAGTGGGGAAAGCACTGCATTACGTTAAGAACTGCATCCAGGCAAAGAATGGCATCACACAATTAGCAAAGGTTGATCCCTGTGATTTAAGCATAGAATTAACACATCAGGCATGATGGGTAAAGCAAAAAGGGTTTAGTTTGGATCCCTCGTGAAGTTGAAAGCGAGGATGCGCAAAGATAAATGTATGTACCTGAAAAAACGTGGCCCCGAACATAAGCCTAGGAAAAACTTCATAGAAATCCCCCACAACAGCCAATTTTGGTGCAGAGATTACCGAGATGTTCACATCCCCTCCAAAATACAGTAATCTTTCAAGACACGGTGCATCCTGGATGCCGAGCTGCAGTTTTTCAAAGTCACCGGAATGCACACCGATACTTCTGAGAGTAGAAGACACGATTTGTAGTCGAGAAAAGCCGGTGCTATAAAGTAGCAACAGGCTCTCCAGGACAGGGCAGCTGGCGAGCAAGGCATGTAGAGAGCTCTCTGAGATGCTGACATCGGAATTTGAGAAGCGGCAATTGGAGTGGGTTGGCATCGTTTCCATCTGGGAACCAGCAGGCCCTGAAGCGGGCGACGCAAAGAGTGGGCGAAAAACGGTGTACTGATGGCAGTAGGGGAAGGAGACTGCAATATAAATGTAAGTGGAGCTTCTGGAGGTTGTCAAGTACTGCGGAACGGAGCCAGCCATCCAGGAGGGTCGCCTTGGTGGGATACTTGTAGGTGTAGCGGCGAGGCATGACGAAACGGCGGCAAGGACCAGGGTGCGCAGAGAGGATGTGGGAGATATCGCTGGTGATGATGCTGCTGCCATCTGTGTTGTCGTGGAGGTCGAGGTTGAGAGGAGAGGAGCGCCACAGGTGGCGCCAACGGGAGGAGAGGACCTGTGTGCGGGCGCCGTCTTTGGTGGGGAGGAGGGACATGATGTCGCCAAGGACGCCGTCGGGGAGGCTGCTGATCCGATCGACGAGGAGATCTTGCTCTCCCAGCCTCCGCTTCTTGGCTCTGGTGACCATCCCCATGGCGACTGGTATTGTGGAGGATCGTGAATTGTTGGCGTCGATCTATCGCTGTGGCCTGGAACAGCCTCCATCGCTGTGGCTTCTGCCTGGCGCGTGTAGTGTTGGGCCACTGTAGTCTGATTATTCAGTTTCGTCAGTAAGCGAGACTTCTCGGTTCATTCAGTTTCGTCTCTTATTTTTTTTTTTTTCAGAAATGTTTATCTTTCTTTTCAGTTAATGTCATCAGCGATGCCTCGACCTGAATGGGGTTCAAATCGAACAAATACTAAAAACAGATTTGTCACCAAGACAGAATTCAGATTTCAGAGGCACTGCCACCATGAACTGCAAATACAAATCAATCGACAACACAAAAATTTAGATCACAACTTTTGGAGGGCTGGTAAAAATAATAAATTAAAGAATCTATGTACCCAGGGGCTAGGGCGGCAAATGTTTGGTAAGCAATGAATCTACTACAACAACTAAAATGCAAAAGGAAGGTTTTGGCTGTGGACGGTAAGACGTGCAGTTTCCTTAGCGCTGACCTCTAAAGTCAATTAAACAAATGTCTTTTGTTTGACAAGGTTCTCTTTTTGCAATGTGTACTTGTCACACTCCATTTTTAAGGATAAAAATAGAATGTATAAACAACCTTATATGCGCTCCACGAACAGTCGCACATATAAGACGATAAATTGTAAGAGTATCATCACCCTGTTTATTACATATCGAATCATTATATATTACAGAGTTTTGCGCATAAATAATAAAATCTAAGATAACATCATAGTGGAAGCCTCCCACAGAGACACGTCGACTGGTGAACACCAAGCCTAGTACTCATCCCGATAGCTCTCACTTCAACCTTCATCTGTTACCTATTCGGGATTTTCTAAAATTGAATGTAAAGTAAGCGTAAGTACACAACCGTACTCAACAAGCATAACATGGGTTAATGAGGCTCAAATAAGCTGACACGGTTTGACTGCATTTATCTTTTATATGTTAATCAAGTTGATCAGTTAAACAGCATCAAGGTGGCAAGTGTTTCCCAAAACCATCATGATCAATGTAACATAAATGAATAGTAAACATAACAGCAAATGTATGAACAATTTAACATGACAAGAGAGATCATCATTAGTGTAAGGAGTTCCAAGGCCGCTCGTGTCCTTGAGCAAGGCTAGTATACCATTTTATTTAACTCTGCGTAGAGGTGTACACTTTCACTGTGAGTCGTGTTGCCCATATGCCCGGGTTTGCAACTCTCAAAACTCCTCCAAGGAGAGCAGGCAGGGTACACTATGAAGCCTTTCAAAGGTTCGCCTGACACGTTAGGGCCGCTGAGGTTTCTGTGCCCTGCGGATGTAGTATCCCCCTTCTGATGGCACACGACCGCAGCCTATACTCATACAGACAAAGGTCCAACTACACCCAACCTGAAACACACCCTCCTTGCGCCATAAAGGGAACCGCTAACATGCTAGAAAAGGTCCTCATACTGAGCTAAAGCTAGAGCCATATAGCCCTCACAGCTGTACTGTAAATCCCGGAAGGTGGTTAAAAGTCATTATTACTGTTCATGGCACAAATACTCATCAAGCCACAAGATCATGATATCATTAGGCACTAGCATCTTGGCTACCCAATGCAACCCAAAAAGGTTCAAGGAATCAGGATATCAAAGCTAGTTATAATCTCTAGGTCATCAAATAGACACATGCATATATATTGTTATTTATAGTGAATAGGTAACAAGGAAGATCTATGCTATACTTGCCTTGATTCACAAAGTCTTGCTGGTCCTGCTGATCCTCAAAATAACTTGGCTCAATAAAACCCTCACCGTCTAAACTCGACATTAACCATCAACACCAGACAATCCAATCGGGCATACATACACGAAGCAAACAATGAGTTATTAGAGGAATAGTATACCAATGTCATCAAAATAGAATAAAATATTTATAAAACTATTCTACTTATTTCTACAATCACACAAACGTCAAGTTCACTGAAAACGGAGTTATAACGGCGAAGTTATGATTTTTTAAAGATTTTCTGTAGATAAATAAATACTTTAAATATAGACTAAAATATAAGTTTCCAAAATATGCCAACAGTAGCACTACTGCGTAGATTATGAAATTATGAACCTAACACAATTTGAATAGACCAAAACGGAGTTAAAACGTGAAAGTTATAAGCCTTCAAAGATAATGGCAAAACTGTAAATAAGTGAAAACGTATTCTGAAACAGAAACGGAAAAATACATTTTTCAGAGAAGAAAACGTATTCAGGAAGCAGTTATAAGGAACATACGCTTTATAAAGAACAAAGCGTATTTCAGATCTATTGAACAGAAGATACATTTTCCAACAATAAACACATATTCTGCTGAATGTGCTAAGGACTCTTAATTAAATAGCCAGAAGGCTAGGGGGTTTTCTGCAAAAATACCCCACGAAGGGGTACGGGCTATTTCTGGCCGTCTGTCTCAGGATGAACGGCTTACATTGGTCTGGCCCGTCGGGCTCATCGGAGACGACGCTCGACACGGCGGCGGACCTCGCCGGCGACGATGAAACTCGCCGGAGTTTATCGATCTGGCGCTACAGACCTCGGCTTGACACCGGGCTTTGACCAATCGACTCAGGAGATCGAGACTATCATGATGAGCATGAAGATGATGACCCGAGCAAGTCAAGGATGGCCCGTGGCCGGCAACGGCGACAGCGAGCTCGTCGGCGTTCACCAGCCGAGCGCTACGGCCTACCATACTACTCGAAAACGTGGTCAAACGACACAGGGGATCAAGATGAGTATACCAGAGGGGAAGATGGAACTTGAGATGACCTGTGGTGAGCTCTTGACGGTCGACGGTAGATGGCGGTGACCTGCGGGCGTCAATTCATAGCAGAGTTGAGCGGCTCGATCCAAATTGAGGGCACCCGCGTGTTCAGGGAATCCAACTCAAGCTCGGAGAAGAACTTACCCCACTAAATGCGCTACGGTCGTGGTGGATTCCGAACTCCGACAGTGACGGCAATGGAGGCTAGGGTTCCGCGCGGTGGCTCGATGAAACCAGACGAAGGCGGCGCTGGCTATGGTTGGGGCAGGGTTCACGGACGCGTGATTAAAGGCTTAAATAGCCTGGGCAAAGGTACGACTGGGCGTGGCGTGGCGTGGCGGCGCGGGTCGCGCGGAGTCAGACTCGAGTTCGTGGCCGAGTCGGAGGAGGACGAAAACGACGCGGGCCCTGCTTGTCAGCTACAGAGGGAGGTGACGCGCGGACGCGGACACGAACGGCATCTTGATGGGCTTGGCCTGCGGCCCAAGATGGAAGGCGACGGCGCACGTGACTGCTGTCGACCTTGCTGGGCCACGCAAAGGAGAGCGGGCCAGAGCGGAGGAAAGGGGAGCAGCAGGCCGAGCACGCCATTCGGGCCAAAATGGCCGGAAGGAGAGGGAGGGAAGGAAAAATAAATTTTTCTTTTATTCAAACCTCATTTCAATGCATTTTCAAATTGATTTTGAAATCAAAATTCAAATTCAAATTTCACCACAACAAAAATATGCACCAGCATGAATGCTCAAGCATGTTTCTACCATGTTTCAACTCCCTTTTCATAAAAATATTTATTGTGCCATTTATTTATTCACCAAAAATTATTTTGACTATTTTTTTTTAAATTTAAAAACTAGGGTGCTACAAATCTACCCCCCTTAAGAAAATCTCGTCCTCGAGATTGGATATTTGCTTACTCAAACAACTGTGGATAAGCTGCCCTTAATGCATCCTCTGTTTCCCAAGTTGCCTCAGCCTCAGAGTAACGATTCCACTGTACCTTACACATCTTAATAACCTGGCTTCGGATAACCTTCTCGGCAGTATCCAAAATTTTTACTGTAAACTCTTCATACGAGAGATCATTCTTAACAGTAAGTTCCTCCAAAGGCAAGTGTTCCTTCTCAGGTACACGCAAACACTTCTTTAGTTGAGACACATGGAACACATCGTGCACTCCAGCTAAACTCTCAGGTAACTCCAATTGATAAGCCACTTCACCACATCTTTTCAAAATTTTAAACGGACCAACATACCTTGGTGCAAGTTTCCCTTTCTGGTTAAACCTCTTCACACTTCTCATAGGAGATGCCTTAAAATACACATAGTCACCTTCCTTGAATGTCAACTCTCTTCTACGTGTATCTGCATAACTCTTCTGGCGAGATTGTGCTATCCTCAAGTTTTCCCTAATTACTCGTACCTTTTCCTCTACGGTTTCAGAACATCTATCCCAAACAACTGACTTTCCTCAGTTTGATTCCAGAACAATGGTGTCCTGCACTTACGCCCATACAGAGCTTCAAATGGTGTCATCTTGAGACTCTGTTGATAACTATTGTTGTAGGAGAACTCCGCCTAACACAAGTTCTTATCCCAACTTGTGCCAAACTGCAATGCACAAGCTCTCAGCATATCCTCCAGAACCTGATTAAGCCTCTCAGTCTGTCCATCGGTCTATGGGTGATATGCGGTACTAAAGTTCAGCTTTGTTCCCAAAGCACTATGAATTGCTTTCCAAAAGTGAGATGTGAACTGGGTACCTCTATCAGACACAATCCTCTTGGGTACCCCATGAAGACAAACAATCCTTTCCATATACAGTTCCGCTAACCTTGGACCATTGTACCTTGTCTGAACTGGCAAAAAGTGAGCAACCTTGGTCAATCGATCAACTATTACCCAAATGGAATCAAAACCTCTCTGGGTATGAGGTAGACCTGTTATAAAGTCCATATTGACTTCCTCCCACTTCCATTCTGGTATCTTCATTGGCTGCAACAATCCAGCTGGCCTTTGATGTTCTGCTTTCACACGCTGACAAGTGTCACATATAGCAACATACTCTGCCACCTCCTTCTTTAGACCAATCCACCAATACTTTTCCTTGAGATCCATGTACATCCTAGTACTTCCAGGATGGATAGAATAAGCTGACTCATGTGCCTCTCGCAGAATTGCCTGACGAAGATCTTTTATCTCTGGAACACATATCCGGTTGTCATACCATAGAGTACCCTCTTCATCAATGTGGAATCCAGGTGCTTTCCCTTTAGCTAACTTCTTGGCTATGTACTTCAAATCCTCATCTTCCCGCTGACCCTTGTGAATTTCCTCCTCTAAGGTTGATGTCACCTCTATTTCCATTGAATTAGCAACAAGAGTAAGGTTTCGATGAGCAAACTCTGCACACAACTGATCAGATTCAGGTGTCTTCCGAAGCTCATTAGCATGCTTCTTCCTACTAAGGGCATTGTCCACAACATTTGCCTTTCCAGGATGGTAATGCATTTCAAAATCATAGTTATTTAACAACTCTAACCAACGGCGTAGTCTCATGTTTCGATCAGACTGAGTGAAGATATACTGCAAGCTCTTGTGGTCAGTGAATATATCAGTCTTGTGGCCAATGAGGTAGTGTCGCCAAATCTTTAGAGCATGAACCACAGCTGCTAATTCTAAGTCATGAGTAGGATAGTTATGCTCATGTTTTCTCAACTGCCTTGAAGCATACGCAACAACTCTACCTTCTTGCATAAGAACACACCCCAAAACCAAACGGGATGCATCACAATAGATAGAGAACTTCTTACTTAGGTCTGGCAATACCAACACTGGAGTGGTTGTCAATCTCTTCTTGAACTCTTCAAAACTGGCTTGGCACTTGTCGGACCACACGAACTTGGCATTCTTCTCTAGTAATGCTGTCAATGGCTTAGCAATCTTCGAGAATCCCTCAATGAATCTCCTATAATAACCAGCCAACCCAAGAAAACTGCGAATCTCACTGACATCTGTATGTGGTTTCCAATCCAACACATCCTTCACCTTGCTTGGATCAACTGCTATTCCTCCATTGGAAACAACATGGCCAAGGAAAGAGACTTCCTCCAACCAGAACTCACATTTTCTCTTCTTAGCATAAAGTTTGTGCTCTCTAAGCTTCTGCAAGACTAACCTCAAATGCTCTGCATGTTCCTCCTTGTTCTTCGAGAATACCAGGATATCATCAATAAAGACCACCACAAATTTATCAAGATACTCCATAAACACCTTGTTCATCAGGAACATGAAGTAGGCAGGTGCATTGGTCAACCCAAAATACATAACCGTATACTCATATAAACCATACCTAGTGGTGAATACCATCTTCGGTATATCAGAACTTCGAATCTTCAACTGATGATAACTAGAACGCAAATCAATCTTGGAGAACACACAGGCACCTCTCAACTGATCAAACAAATCATCAATCCTAGGTAAAGGGTACTTGTTCTTGATAGTAACCTCATTGAGAGAACGATAATCAACGCACATCCGTTGAGTTCCATCCTTCTTATCAACAAAAATCATAGGTGAACCCCACGGTGATGCACTAGGACGAATGAATCCCTTCTCTTCTAATTCCCTTAATTGTTTTTTAAGTTTCTCTAATTCATTAACCCCCATTCTATATGGTCTTTTAGCTATGGGTGCAGTGCCAGGTAATAACTCAATAATAAATTCAATGTCGCGATCAGGTGGCATACCTGGCAATTCATCAGGGAACACCTCTGGGAATTCCTCCACCACTTGATTCTGAGAATCTACATTGTCGTCAAGCTGATTTAGTGTGGCTGTAGGTGATGCTTGTACTCTGACATCAACACTGATTCTATCCCCTCTTGGTGTAGTCAGATTCACAACCCTCTCTTTACACTTTATCACTGCTTGGTGAGCTTCCATCCAATCTAACCCCAGGATTAAATCAATACCAGATGCATTCAATACTACAGGGTTTGCCAAAAAGTCTACCCCCTTAAGTTAATGTTAGACAAGGGGCAGTAGTAAGAAGCTGGTATAGCACCCCCTGGTGAATTTACTACCATTTGATCTTTCATGGGTAAAACTGGCACGATATGCTTTTTAACGAATGCTTGTGAGATAAAGGAATGCGAAGCTCTAGAATCAAAAAGTATAGTAGCAGGGATAGAGTTGATGTTGAACGTACCCAACATAACCTCTGAAGCTTCCTGAGCGGTCTCAGTGGACACATGGTGAACCTTCCCATACTGCGGAGGCCTCTGATTGTTGTTCGGACGCTGAGGGGTCTGCTGATTCATCTGGTTATCTGGACAGTTGTAAGACATGTGCCCTTCTTTCCCACATATGAAGCACCTTGTAGGCTTGTTGGGACCACCATTCTTCAAAGGAGTGTTGTTGGGGGCGGTGAGACGTGGAGCCTGATTATTATTCGGACGCTGCTGCTGGTATGAGCGTTGATTCCCATTCCCACTCTGCCGGTTCTGACCATGGTTCCTCTGATTGACTGGTCCTTGGAACCTCTGCCTGAACCCTTGGTAGAAGTTAGAACGGAAACGTGGGTTACTACCAGAGCCCTGTCCATTCATCTTCCTCTTCTTATCTTGTGCCAGATGTTCATTATCTAGCACAATTGCACTGTTCACTAACTCCTCGAAAGTGTCATACCTACTGCCCTTCAGTTGCAGTCTGAGCTCATAATAAATACCATTGAGAAAATGGTGCCGCTTATCAACATCCCTCATAACTTCATGGGGAGCGTAGCGAGCCAAGTCCTCAAACTTAGCATGGTACTCGCTCATGGTCATCGAGCCCATTCTGAGATTTCAGAACTCCTCGACCTTCTGTTCTATCAAACCCTCGGGGATGTGGCGAGCCAAGAAATCCTCTTTAAACCTGTCCCAGGTGATAGCAGGAGCATTATAGGGACATGCAGCTTGGTATGAATCCCACCAGTTCTGGGCAGCTCCCTGGAGTTGCCCCGTAGCATACAACACCTTCTCAGCATCATTGCACTGAGCCATGTCTAACTGCCTCTCCATAGCACACAACCAGTCATCTGCATCTAAGGGATTTGTAGTGTTAGTAAACATAGGAGGATGACCTTGCATGAACTCTCTGCGTTTATCCCTTGGTGGTTGTGCATGTGGTAGCCCTCCAGCTTACATGGTTTGCACAAACTGGGTCATGGTCTGCATCATCTGCACCTGTGCCTCCATCACTTCTTCATTAGTGATATGACCAGCACCACGGCCACAGCCACTAGCACCACAGTTACCTCTTCCTCCCCAAGCAGCCATCTGTATTCCAACAAAATCAAAGCTTAGAGTTATTCAGGTTACAAATCACTTATATAATAATAAGGATTGCAAAACTAAAAATTCTGGGCAAGCTTCAATTTTAGTAGTAGAGAAAACCTTCATAACTCGAGATCCAAATGTCAAAATAGGACGTTCTATACATGGTTGGAAAGGTTAATAAATTCTCTACAACTTCTATTCAGACTATTTTACCAGATTCTATCATCTATGTGGTCAAATTAACTCAACAATAGGAACTGTTCAGAAATTTTAGACAGCATGTTATATCAGATTGCGATGAGCATAACTTCCAACTTAGAACCGATATTGGCCTGATTCTTGTGGGAATTGTTAGATAAAGAAGTCTAGTTTCTCTCAGAAAAATCTCATAGGCATTGGAATATCCGATTTTGAGATATAACCAAAATATCACCGGCTGCTCAGAAGATAGCAAAGCGAGAGACAAGATAAACCAACCCAAACTTAATTTATTTAAACTTTAAACTCAATATACTTAACTAAGGAACTTGCAGACAAGACCAAAAAGCTCCAGCAATCACTCAAAAATCTAAATCATCCATATTACATAATCATAAATCATCAAGCACTCAAGGTTCACACACACTAGAATGACACGACTAACTTGACTCACGATACTAATAACGTGTCTAATACATAAGGGTTTTCAAGCTAAGGTCGAAGCTCATGGTCCAGCCGTTCATAGATCTTTGGTTGCCCAGTCATGGTTCTGAGCCTATCAATTTCTTTTTGCTTCTTCTTAAGCTTCTGCTCCAGCTGCTCCACCGTGCTTACCATGCGCTGATGCTTGAGCATCATGTCACATGCAAAGTGTGCCAATTCCCATGACTTAGGTGGCAAATCATGAGGACTCTTCATACCCCATCCATCCTCCATTTTGTGGTCAGCGTGAGGCAAATAGCGAAACTCATCATCTCACATATTCCCAAAGCGATGGCCACGGAGAGCAATCCAGGCTGTAAAAGCAGCGCCCTCAATGCCATCCTCTTGAGTTGGGCTAGGACCAAGATGCTCATAAATCATCTCTATGTTGTAAGAGTTCTGCATCCCTCCTGGGGAACATATAGCGACATTTGTCTCCAAGTAAGTACCTTCCAATGGATGGGTGTGTTGGAAACAAGTGTACTGCACAACGGGGTCCCAATCAGCATAATAGTCACGAAGAAGCTTCATGAGTCGTATATGCGATCTGGTGTGGCACTCTGGTATGCGAGAGATATTCACAGTCTATCCCATAGGAGCGTGCGGTCCACCTCCTCCAGCAGAACCACCAGTAGACGGCGGTGGGGATTGACCATCATCTTGAACTGCTTCTAGCTCTTCTTCTTTAGAAGCTTCCATTGGTTCTTCTTCTTCAGCTTGAGGTGATGGAGGCACCGGGGTTGGTGATGGCGGAACAGCTTCCCTAATCTCCGGGTGGGTGAACAGATCACAATACGCAGCAGCAGTCATGCGGCGAGTATAAGGAGGCATCTACAAGATTTAGACATGAGTTAGAGTGGAGTCAAGATTTTCTTAATAGAGTAAGTATAAGAGCATAAAAATTAAGAAAATAACAAGGTTAAAGTTAAGAAGCATGAAACTAGTGAAGCAAAGGAGACTAAGAATGACCATCCTATCTAGGCTTGCGTCCTACAGTCAACACGACTCTGATACCAACTTGTCAAACTCCATTTTTAAGGATAAAAATAGAATGTATAAACAGCCTTATATGCGCCCCAGGAACAGTCGCACATATAAGAGGACAAATATTAAGAGTATCATCACCCTGTTTATCACATATCGAGTCATTATTTATTATAGAGTTTTGCGCATAAACAATAAAATCTAAGATAACATCATAGTGGAAGCCTCCCACAGAGACACGTCGACTGGTGAACACCAAGCCTAGTACTCATCCCGATAGCTCTCACTCCAACCTCCATCTGTTACCCATCTAGGATTTTTCAAAATTGAAAGTAAAGCAAGCGTAAGTACACAACCATACTCAACAAGCATAGCATGGGTTAATGAGGCTCAAATAAGCTGACACGATTTGACTGCATTTAGCTTTTATATGTTAATCAAGTTGATCAGTTAAGCAGCATCAAGGTGGCAAGTGTTTCCCAAAACCATCATGATCAATGTAACATAAATGAATAGTAAACATAACAGCAAATGTATGAACAATTTAACATAACAAGAGAGATCATCATTAGTGTAAGGAGTTCCAAGGCCGCTCGTGTCCTTGAGCAAGGCTAGTATACCAGTTTATTAAACTCTGCGCACAAGTGTACACTTTCATTGTGAGTCGTGTTGCCCATATGCCCGGGTTTGCAACTCCCAAAACTCCTCCAAGGAGAGCAGGCAGGGTACACTATGAAGCCTTTCAAAGGTTTGCCTAACACGTTAGGGCCGCTGAGGTTTCTGTGCCCTACGGATGTAGTATCCCTCCTTCTGATGGCACACGACTGCAGCCTATACTCATACAGACAGAGGTCCAACTACACCCAACCTGAAACACACCCCCCTTGCGCCATAAAGGGAACCACAAACATGCTAGAAACGGTCCTCATACTGAGCTAAAGCCAGAGCCATATAGCCCTCACAGCTGTACTGTAAATCTCGGAAGGTACGTTTGGCACAAATCTCGGAAGCCAGAGCTAAAGCCAGAGCCATATAGCCCTCACAACAGTCATTATTACTGTTCATGGCACAAATACTCATCAAGCCACAAGATCATGATATCATTAGGCACTAGCATCTTGGCTACCCAATGCAACCCAAAAAAGTTCAAGGAATCAGGATATGAATGCTAGTTATAATCTCTAGGTCATCAAACAGACACATGCATATGTATTGTTATTTATAGTGAATAGGTAATAAGGAAGATCCATGCTATACTTTCCTTGATTCACAAAGTCTTGTTGGTCCTGCTGATCCTTAAAATAACTTGGCTCAATAAAACCCTCACCGTCTGAACTCAACATTAACCATCAACACCAGACAATCCAATTGGGCAAACATAAACGAAGCAAACAATGAGTTATTAGAGGAACAATACACCAATGTCATCAAAATAGAATAAAATATTTATAAAACTATTCTACTTATTTCTACGATCACACAGACGTCAAGTTCACTGAAAACAGAGTTATAACGGCGAAGTCATGATTTTTCAAAGATATCCTGTAGACAAATAAATACTTTAAATACAGACTAAAATATAAGTTTCCAAAATATGCCAACAGTAGCACTACTATGTAGATTGTGAAATTATGAACCTAACACAATTTGAACGAACCAAAACGGAGTTAAAACGTGAAAGTTATAAGCCTGCAAAGATAATGGCAAAACTGTAAATAAGTAAAAACGTATTCTGAAACTGAAACAGAAAAATACGTTTTCCAGAGAAGAAAACGTATTCAGAGAGCAGTTATAAGGAAAATACGCTTTCTAAAGAATAAAGCGTATTTTAGATCTGTTGAACAGAAGATACGTTTTCCAACAGTGAACACGTATTCTGCTGAATGTGTGAAGGACTCTTAATTAAATAGCCAGAAGGCTAGGGGTTTTCTAAAAAATACCCAGCGAAGGGGTACGGGCTGTTTCTGGCCGTTCATCTCAGGATGAACGGCTCAGATCGGTCTAGCCCATCGGGCTCGTCGGAGACGACGCTCGACACGGCGGCGGACCTCGCCGGCGATGATGAAACTCGCCGGAGTTTATCGATCTGGCGCTACAGACCTCGGCTTGACACCGGGCTTTGACCAATCGGCTCAAGAGATCGAGACGATCACGATGAGCACGAAGATGACGACCCGAGCAAGTCAAGGATGGCCCGTGGCCGGCAACGGCGGTGAGCTCATCGGCGTTCACCAGCCGAGCGCTACGGCCTACCATACTACTCGGAAACGTGGTCAAATGACACAGGGGATCAAGATGAGTATACCAGAGGGGAAGATGGAACTTGAGATGACCGGTGGCGAGCACTTGATGCTCGACGGCGGGCGGGCGTCAATTCACAGCAGAATTGAGCGGCTCGTTCCAAATTGAGGGCACCCGCGTGTTCAGGGAATCCAACTCGAGCTCGGAGAAGAACTTACCCCACTAAATGCGCTACGGTCGCGGCGGATTCCGAACTCCGGCGGTGGCGGCTAGGGTTCCGCGCAGCGGCTCGATGAAACCAGACGAAGGCGGCGCTGGCTAGGGTTGGGGCAGGGTTCGCGGACACGCGATTAAAGGCTTAAATAGCCTGGGCAAAGGTACGACTGGGCGTGGCGTGGCGTGGCAGCGCGGGTCGCGCGGGGTCGGACTCGAGTTCGCGGCCGAGTCCGAGGAGGACGAAAACGACGCGGGCCCTGCTTGTCAGCGACAGAGGGAGGCGACGCGCGGACGCGGACGCGGACGGCGTCTTGATGGGCCTCGCCTGCGGCCCAAGATGGAAGGCGACGGCGCGCGCGACAGCTGTCGGCCTTGCTGGGCCACGCAAAGGAGAGCGGGCCGGAGCGGAGGGAAGGGGAGCAGCGGGCCGAGCGCGCCGTTCGGGCCAAAATGGCCGGAAGGAGAGGGAGGGAAGGAAAAATAAATTTTTCTTTTATTCAAACCTCATTTCAATGCATTTTCAAATTAATTTTGAAATCAAAATTCAAATTCAAATTTCACCACAACAAAAATATGCACCAGCATGAATGCTCAAGCATGTTTCTACCATGTTTCAACTCCTTTTTCATAAAAATATTTATTTTACAATTTATTTATTCACCATAAATTATTTTGACTTTTTTTTGAAATTTGAAAACTAGGGTACTACAGTTTTTTTAAGGAAAAGGCTGAACATTTGGATATAATTGTCACCACACCGAGAAACGACAAATTTATATATTTCATTGCAAGAACCAGGGTGCCAGAGAGGCATCTCGCAGCGTTGGAAGGTAGATTGCTACAGACTCAGAGGCGGCACCTTGTCCACCAACTTTGAGGTGGTGAAGGTGCACTTGATGGGCATCAAGGTCATCGAGGACGTTGCCAAAGATACGGGGCTCAAGAAAGAAGAGGCCAGATGTGAAGCTCCTAGCGGAACATCCACATGAGGAACCATCACTGAGAAAGGACACATGGCTGAATTCTGAACCTAGGACTAAATTCTAAACAATAATAACAAGCTTTGCCTGTCTATATATGAACCATTGGCTGAATTCTGAACAACTCTGAAACAATGCAGGTGGCCCACGATCTTGGTGTCGCTTGAGAAGTGGAACCTGAGAATGGCGAGCTCGTGCCAACAACACCTTGCCCAGCCACTCTACCTCAGGGCTTCAGAACGTCCAACCTATGGATGCTAGAGCAATGCTTCTCCAACGGGTATAACATCCTGACAAATGTCATCCTCAACCAAAATTCAAGAAATTGTAAAATAATGCATGGACGTACGGCTTGGTTCATCTTATCATCCCCAGATATATGTCGAGTAGAATAAATCATATTGGTACTTATATATATTAATGGAGATGATAACAGCTAGGTAACAATGTATTTTGGAAAACTCAAACGAGGTGCATGATATATAATTGTGATTTAAGTGTTTTTTGCTTTGTCATTTGCGTGTGGATTAAGAAAGACCATAGGTTAAATTAATATTCACACAAACTGGACAAATATATAAAGCATATGGTTTTAATTGGTTCCATGTTCTCAATAATCACAATCATACCAAAGACAACCAGGTGGGAAAATAGCAATGTGTATCTCAAGTATTCTTGTCTATTTAAAGAAAAATATAGCACAAATCGGTTGATAAATTATAGTGTGTCTTAGGAAATAGAAAACAAACTCTTAATGAAGCACGCGCAACGCACAATTTCAAAAAAAAATAGATAACAAATACCGACACAATGCAAAGTGACTAATCCTTGATGAATACTCTTCCCACCTCAAAACCAAATGTACATCATTAGTTCCAGTAGACCTATTCTAATGAAAGCTTTGGAAAAGGTCAGTCGTTGACAGATCATGTACTTGTTCAGCATGCAGAACTTCAAGGGAACCAACCAGTGCTTTGGGAGATGCAAAATTGAATCGTGCACCCCTTGAAGCCCTTTTTTTTATATTGAGCAGCCTACGTTGTTTTGCAATCCAGGCTTTGTCGATGCTACCAACTCCTGACTCGAGTGTCATTGAAACCAACACTCGCGCATTTGATACAAAGAATTTGGCAAAGTCAATATGTGACTTGCTGCCTTGATAGTTTGCCAGCTCAATGTTCCTCAAGCGGATTTTCCACATGCATTTTCCATGTATTTTCCACATCACTACTTGATGCCTGAAAAAGCAAAGTGGAGGTAGAAATGGTGTCAATGGTCATCCTAGCTGTAGAACAATCATTGATGTAACAATAAACCACCAAAATTGCAGATGCAGATTGTTGCACAGGGAATCGATCACCTTGATGTACAACTTCTCCAAGTGGGGGAAGCACTTCAATAAGTCAATCACCGCATCCAAGGAAAGTTTGACATCAGATAAAGCTAGAACCTTCACACTGTCTACCACGGTCGCCATGCTTACAATGATTGATCCCTGAGTAAAGCATAAGAATAACACACCATGATTAAATAATGTGTCACTGGTGGAGGACGGTGAATGTAAAAATGGTGTATGTACCTGGAAAAAGTTGCGCTGAACTGAATGTTGGGAAAGTTGTCGAAGAGTTTTCCCAAAATTTCCAATCTTGGCGCAGAGATTACTGAGATGTATATCTTTCTTCGTCCAAAATAGCAACCTCTGCAAACATGGCGCGTCCACAACAAGTAACTCCTCTAGCATGATGCCTTTCCAACTAGAACGCACACCTATGCTTCTAAGGCTGCGCGAGACTATTTCCAGTCGAGGGAAGCCATAGCTGTCAAGCAAGAGCAAGCTCTGCAGGAGAGAACAACCAGCGAGCATGGCGTTCAGGGAACTCTCCGTGACGCTGACATCCAAAAGGGTCAGCTGCTCGAGAAGCAGCAGGTGGAGCGCTTGGCCATTGGTTCCATCTGGGAAGTTGAAGCCGCTGAAGGAGGCGACGCGAAGGGTGGACGAGAAGCGGTGCACTGATGCTGGCGGTGGCGGCCGCAGAGACCATGAGGGCTGAAGGATATTGGAGCTTATGTCGATCTCCTGGAGGTTCTGCAGGGCTGGGCACCGGAGCCAGACGTCGACAGGGATGAGCAATTTAGGATCAAGTTGATGGACTTCCTTGACGTAGTCCTTGTGGATTGAGAAGCGGCGTCGGGGCCCTGGGTGCGCGGCGAGCATGCGTGTGATCTCGTCGACAGGGATGCGCCGTTCATGATCAAGGCGTTGGAGGTCGATGTTGAGAGGAGCGGAGCGCCAGATGTGGCGCCAGCGAGAGGAGAGCACCTGCGTGCGGGCGCCGGCTTTCCCGGGGAGAAGGGAGACGATGTCGCCAAGGACGCCGTCGGGGAGGCTGCTGATTCGGTCGACGAGTCGCTCTTCCTCTTCCAGTCTCCTCTTCTTGGCTCGGGTGACCACGCCCATGGCCATGGCGCGGGAGAGAGATGGCAGCGCGGCGGCCGGTGGAGTAGAGGAGGAGATCGTGGGGGATACGAGGCTGGATGTCGTACGGCCATACGGTTGTTCCATGTGCACAAATATATAGGGCATTCATTCAAGGTTGGACCCACAAGAAGCCTACATTAGAGATACGATACGAGGCTGGATATCGAACGAACAGGCAGGTTGTTCCATATATATAGGGCAATCATTCAAGGTTGGGCCCACAAGAATCTGATCTCGATCTCAATCGTAAACTTAACAATGCAATCTTCAGTTTCATCAGAACATATTAACGAAATTACCAGTGCTGAATACTCCCTCATCAATCTATAAGGATAAGGATGCCAGATCCACGAAGAAGAAAGTGTCTAGTAGTTCGATCCTTAGTTATCTACCAGTCCAGGCAACAATTCGCCCTTTCTTCTTCGGTTCTTGCTCTTATTTTCTTGTCAGCCCTCGCATATATCTGCATCCCAATTCTTGATTACTTTCTTTTTCTTCAGAACCTAAGGAGTTTTTATCTTTTAGTTAATGAATAATCACCGATGCCTTGACCTAGAAGAAGAACAATTGAAATGACCTTCGTGTACTTGAATCATTCAGCTATCTATTATAGTTCATTCACGCAATAATTCCCTTCTCTGTTCTTCACTTCTTGCTGTTCTTTTCTTGTCAGGCAACTCTGGTTCTTGACAGCTCCCTGCATCCCAATTCTTTTAAGCTTTGTATTATACGAAAAACAATCCCTGCTCGATTTGACATGTAAACCAAACAAATTCTTTGGGCTTTGATGCGCAGGCACTATAGGCAGCAAGAATTGAAGGAATACTGAAAACATATGTGTGACCAAGAACAAATTCAGATGCACTGCCACCAAGAATTGCAGGAAGTTTGGAAGCTGATCAATCTCAAATTCATCATGACTTTTAGGATCACGTACAAATTACTGAATCACAAATAGGTTTTGACCGACATCTGGCAAAGTGGCAACGGCTGCGTTGTGCTATATATGTGCAAACAGGTATAGTATATTACTGTAACAACAGTAAGCTATGCCCATCTATGAACCCTGGGCTGCAAATGTTTGGAGAAACGAATGCACAAAATAAATGTTTTTCACTAGTTGGAATGCTATACGTTCTTCCAATTAACAATACGTGGGAGGGTCATCGTACCATCCTTCCACACTGACAAACAAGATTCAGCAGCACATTTCATATGGGCTTGGTCTAGATCATTGCCTGCCGCCCAGTATATATTGAGTAGAATAAATCATATTACTACATATGTTTTGTTGTATAAATAAATGTTTTGTTGTACCGGAAACTCATATAGTCATATGAACTGCAATTCCTTGATGGTTGTGCAAGTGATTTTCTACATGCGTGGTTTGCTTGTGGATAAGAACTACCTCAGAATTAATAACGCTGCACCCATCCAATGATCTTCTACTAATGCATTGTTGATGAAGATTTACAGATGCAGAAGCTACGATTTTTATTTGGATAAATAAAAGATTGTGATTGTCAGCAAAGGAAAAAAGAGGCATTACAAAGACAACAAGTTTGAACTTATGTAACAAAAATTCAAGCCCCAAGTTGTTGAGCCAAACGAAACTTAAGTAGAAAAAATTTAGCGGTCGAATACGGAAAAAACTAATTTGTGCATCATTATTTTAATTATGAAGAAGAGTTTAGTTAAACAAACGACTCGCTTCTAATGACAGCCCTCGTAGGTCTTACACATTATTCTAGATTGTCCTAGCAAACAGTTCCAAGCTTCAATATTACATAAAAAGGTCTAAAACAGAGCTAAGAGCAGTGCTGCAAGCTACAAAGCTGGGCACCTTCGCTGTTGGCTGTGCAATCCTACTCCTGCGTCCCAGAAGAGCACATTGGTTTTTGTACCATCCATGTTGTTGGTCACCGTGATTAACTCGTCCAGAGCCTCAATTTGGCTCAACGTCAAGTTCCCTTCAAGAATGGCTTTATATACTCCCTTGGACGTGGAAGAAACTGGTGTCACTAGAGGCATGATGTCTATCCTCTCTTCTTCAATATTACCTCGCCCTACTTGGAGGTCGGTTTGTGCGACAACGGCTGAGCGGCAATCCATTTGCTCCTGATTGGCAGGAGGCACTTTGTTACCATATTCTACCTTGGAAGACAACCTTCTGCCTTCTTCTTCGCCACTGTCGCCATCTGCAGCCGGCACCCCCCTACGCCCCCTACGCGGCACCCTAAACTCATTGACAGCTCGAAGCCGGGTGGGTGGGGGGCAGGGGAGTCACGAGCAGAGTGCTGTGGCAAGCTGGCACACTTCGCTGCCAACATCAAAGCAGGCATGGGCCACTTGCAGTCCATGGCGAGGGAAACAAATTCATTCTTCACTTGCATTGTGAGCTGATGTTCAGGAACAAAAATACAGGTCACAAACACAATAAACCTTCACAACAATCATCAAAGATTCAAAATCGTTGAGGGACAAATCTTATTCATTTTAGCATCCGTAACAAATGTAAGAATTTCTATGCATAGTTTCCTATTATCTAAAAGTGAATGAAAGGCTTAAAGTTTCACGTGTGTTCGTATCTTGATATTCTAAAGCACTGCAGTACATACCAAGGAAAAAACTGCAAAAAAAAAAAACAGCCTGGTGGATAAGTCTTCAGATATATGACCAACAACACACTCCACTTATAAATGAAGTGAATATAATTAGTTAGGCAGAGGTAGAGTCAAAGGAGAATGCAAAAAGAAAACAAGTATGTATTACGTAGATTATCACCAAGTTCCACAAGCTTTCAACTTCATACTATGGATGAAACAAGACTGTCTTTTGACATAATATCATCCTAGGCCTCATGACTTTTCCAAAGAGACCATCTTTATATGTGAGTAAGCAACAATATATTATTCGCTGGGATATATAGAAATTGCAATCATTCTGGTAATAACTAGTTGGATTAACAAGGGAGATCTCAAGAGCTCTTCTCTGAAACATAGCACAAAATTGGTTGACAGCAAATTACAATATATTTTAGAATAGAGATAACAGTTGTCAACACTAGAAATGATTAAACGTCACTGCAGCGTCTTACCACCTAACAACTAAATGCCTATCTCGTTGGTGGTAGACCAAACTAACGAAACCTTTCAAAAGGATCAATCGATAGATCATGTACGTGCTTAACACAAAGAAGATTAAGTGATCCAATCAATATTTTATGTGTTACAAAAGTGATCCGTGCACCCCTCGAAGCTCTATTTTTTATATCGAAGAGCCTACGTTGTCTTGCAGCCTACCTTGATGAAAATCTTCTCTAAGTGGGGAATGCACTTAACTGTGTCAATAGCTGCATCTAAGGAAAGTTCAAACTCACATAAAGCTAGAACCTTCACACTGTCTACCACATTCATCGTGCTAATAGGAGTTGATCCTTGAATTAAGGGTAGAATTAACATATCATGATCAAGCAAAGGGACATGAATGCCTGATGAAGGCTTGTGAAACTGAGAATTCCTGATGCCAATTCCTGAAAATTTGTAGACCGAAACTGATGCCAGATATAGGGAGTTCCATCAAAGAGTTTTCCCAAAATACCCAATCTTGGCACAGAGATTAGCAAGATGTTAATATACGTTCCATCGAAAATAAGTAATCTTTCCAAACATGGTGTGTCCTTATGGATCAATTGACAGATTATGTACTTGTTCAACACAAAGAAGATTAGGTGATCCAATCAATTTTTTACGTGTTACAAAAGTGATCTGTGCACCCCTAGAAGCTCTATTTTTAATATCGAGAAGCCTACGTTGTCTTGCAGCCCATGCTTTGTTTAAGTTCTCAACTTTTAACTCAAGCCTCATTGACTCCAATACTCTTGCATTTGATACAAAGAACCTGGCAAAGTTAATATCTATCTTGCTTCCTTGATAGTTTGGCACCACAATTTCCCTCAAACGGATGTCATGGGTGCCAATAAGTTTTTGGTATTTATGATAGCACACATTGTCCACATAAACTTGTGTTGCCTGAAAAAGCAAAGTTAACATATATATAAATGGTGTCAATAGTTAACCTAGCTTTGCAACAGTCATGTCTGATCCTCAATGTTGTAATAGTAAGTGACCAAACATGTAGATGCACACTCTGGTATAAGGAGTCACCTTAATGAAAATCTTCTCCAAGTGGGGAAAGCACTTAACTATGTCAATAACAGCATCCAAGGAAAGTTCAAACTCACAAAAAGCTAGAACCTTCACACTGTGTACCATGTTGGGGATGCGCCCCGAGGCCGGAGAGGCTTGTTACCTCCGTTTTAGAGACTAACCTATGAATCTAGTATTCCTTTCATATATGTGTCCGCAGGATCCAAAGGCGATACCCCCGGAGGTAAGACCTCAGCCGAGGAGGCACCGTGAAGGGGGTCGGCAGTGGAGGTCCATCATCCTAGCCACTGACTCCTGCGGAGGTCCGGCGCGGAGGTGGAGGCATCTCAAGATGGCAACAGCGGGGTGATGTGATGGGCCAAGCTGAGGCTGATTGTCAACAAGCAGATATGTTTGGCCTCCCGAGGGCGATGGTGGGCCATGGCCCATATGTTGTGGTGACAAAGTGACAGACAAGCTTGCCCTTGGAAGGCCCATGTATAATAGATTTAGTGTCTAGGGTTTCGAAACTCTCGTTGGGGGCATGCTTGTACTTTCAATCTTGAGCTGGGGAGTCACTATAAATGGCCCTGCCCCCTGTGTAATGAGGGGGATAGTTCATTGATAGCTACAGGATCTCCTGCTGTCGGGCCTAATTTGTAATTTCTTTATTTAGTACAAAGGGAGAAGGACTGTCTGGACCACTTGTTCTACCCCCACTCTAAACCTGCTGGGACTCGGTCCCAACAGTTGGCGCCCACCGTTTGTGTCTGGCCAAAGATAACGCCTACAGATGCCACCTAGAAGAAAGACCTCCGCAAGACGTACCGCCACGGAGGCGGAGATACCCAAACCCTCAACTCGCAGGAGGCCGAGAAGAAACATCCGAAGCACCTATGCCTCCGCACCAAAGGACAGAGGTGATGAAGAGAATAGCAACGCCGTGCAAAGGGGGGACCCATCTGAGTAGCATCCGCCACCCCAGAACCAAGAAGACGAGTTGGCCAGACTCAGAGATGAGATGCACCGCATGGAAGCCGAAAGAGACAGGTTAAGGGCACAGCAAGCCGCCACTCAAAGAACGATACAATCATCACGTCAAGCGGATGAGATAAGGTAGCAGATGGCCATTCTGCAAGCAGAAATACAGAGCATGCAACCTCCGGCAGCAAGTCCAGCGGAGATCACTCAACCATTCATGGCAAGTCGTCCCCCAGCTATGAACACACAGGCTACGCACACTATAATTCCAAGTCTACTCACACCATCAAGAGTCTTTGACCCAAAATCACCACTGTCCGAAGGCCTGCAAAGCTCACCATGGCCTGCAAGTTACAAACCAGTGTCTCTACCGAGGTTCAACGGCAATTCAGATCTGAAACAGTTTATAATGAGTTACAAAGTTGCAGTAGCCTCCGCCGGAGGCAACGATCATGTAATGGCCAAATCATTTGTGATTGCAGCAGAAGGAGATGCACTAGCATGGTATTCAATGTTGAAGCCAAGCACTGTATACTCATGGGAAAACCTACGAGACCAGATACTACCAAACTTTAAAGCTTACATGAAAGAGTCGCTAACATCATCAGACTTGTTCAGCAACAAACACCTCAAGGGCGAACCCCTCAGAGACTACTACCAGAGATTTCTACACCTCCGGGCTAAAGGGCTAGACGTCCCTGATGGGGTAGCCATAGAGGCAGCAATCAAAGGACTTAGAATCGGCCCATTTGCGAGTCACCTAGCAAGAAAAAAGCCAGCCACAATGGCCCAGCTGCATGAGGAGTTTGAAAAATATTGCAGGTCCGACAATGACCTCCGCAAAAGATTAGAAGAAACGGATGGTCAAAGTAAACAGTCTTCAAGCAATGGCAACAGAAGAGAAAATAGGAACCACCAAAGACAACAATACCAGAACCAGCAGAAACAAGTTTTCAATTTGTAGGCTAGCCAGCCTCCGAGTGCTAGGGACAGAAGAGAAAATTATGACCAGAGAAATCAAGAAGGCTAAGGTTACAGCAAATGCAACAAGTCCAAAAACTGGAGCAAAAACCAGAAACCAAGGAAGCCATATTGCCTCTTCCATGGAGAGGACAAAGGGCAAATCACAAGGGATTGCCCGGAGGCCCAGGAGACATTTGACAGGATGAAAACCAAACAATCACAGCTACAGCCCCAGCAGCAAGGTAGCAGGGAGGTTAATCACGCTCATAGTTCGCAATTCCATCAGCAATACAACCCAAGTTTCTCAGGATACGTTCCAGAGCCGTTAGTGCAGCACAACTTGGCTCAACAGTACTGTTCAACAACATTACCAGCCTGGACACCAGTCTATCAACAAACATCGTAGCACCAGGGCTACACCCAGAACAGAGCAGAAAATGGTCTAACTTACATCAATCAAAGACCTCCGCACATAATGCTCATCAAATCAACACAGAAGCAGACACCTCTGATGGCACAACAAATGCAGTATGAAGCATTACCAGCACCTCCGCAGTATACTTTAGCCCAATCATCAACCGTGAAGGCAGAGTCTCCAACAAAAAACTAGTTAAATCCACATTCGGCACTACCAACCATTGGCATGATATTACCTATAGCCGGAGGTTCAGCACTTGAATTCGAAACCAAAAGGCAAAAGAAAGACCACCTCTGGCTAGTAAACAATGTGGCAGTCCAGGGAGCATACAAATCAACAGAATGGTCCAAGATGCCAATACAATTTACAGAGCAAGACCTGCCACATTGTTTAGCGGACATCATCTTCGTGAACGTGTTCGACCAAATGAAACTCAGCAGGAGCCAGCTACAGCCACTGGACACCCCACTGATTGGATTCGGTGGAAAGAAGATCAATGCCCTAGGCAAGATATCACTACCAATATCATTCAAAGATGGGGACTATGCCAGGACAGAGTACATCACCTTTGATGTGGTCGACATCTACTACCAGTACAATGCGATATTGGGAAGAGGATTCACAAACAAGTTCAATGTGGCTATATACATGGGATACCACTGCATGAAGATGCCAGCTTTACATGGAATCATCATAGTGCGAGGCAGTCAAAAAGAAGCAAGGAACATAGAGAAAGCAATCTACAAAGCATATAGAAACATCAACACCGTAGAAGCAGAGGAGCCTCCGGACATGCCTGCTGGAAACACCAACATGGCAGATCAAGAGAACACAATAACATTACCATTAGAAGAAGCAGTTCCTAATAGGAAGGTGACCATAGGCGCCAACCTATCGGAGGTAGAGAGAAAAGACTTGTTAGAACTGCTAACAAAGAACAAAGATTTATTTGCATGGTCAGCATCAGATCTACAAGGAATCAGCCGAGATGTGATTGAACACATCCTCGACCTCAACCCAAATGTCAAACCCAGGAAGCAAAAATAGAGAAAGATGTCCAAAGAATGCATAATTACAGCAAAAGCGGAGGTACAAAGATTATTGGATGCCAAGGTAATCAGAGAAGTCAAGTACTCAGATTGGCTAGCAAATGTTGTCTTGGTGCCAAAAAAGAATGGCAAAATGAGAATGTGCATAAACTTCACAGACCTCAATAAGGCCTGCAAAAAAAATCCTTTCCCATTACCCAGAATAGATGCATCAGTTGACAAGGCAGCCGGATGCAAGAGCTTCTCTCTGTTAGATTGTTTCTTAGGATACCACCAGATATGGCTAAGGAAGGAAGACAAAGAGAAAATAAGCTTCACAACCCCCTTTGGAACTTACTATTTCGTAAGAATGCCGGAGGGTCTTAAAAACGCAGGATCAACATTCTCAAGAATGATTCAAGCTGTATTGCAAGCTCAGCTCCGAAGAAACATTATAGCTTATGTTGATGATCTGGCAGTGGTTAGCAGGCAGACCGAAGATCATTTGGACGACCTCTGGGAAACTTTCGCTAGCCTCAGAGAAGCAGGATTAAAACTGAACCCAGAAAAGTGTATCTTCAGAGTAAGCAGGGGAATGATGCTCGGGTACATTGTTGGTCCAAAAGGGCTAAGAGCAAACCTAGACAAAACAAAAGCAGTATTAACAATGAGAGAATCAGAAAACAAGAAAGAAGTACAGCGACTAACAGGCAGAATAGCAGCACTCAGCAAATTCATCTCAAAATCAGCAGAACGAAGTCTACCATTCTTCAAAACACTCAAGGTTTTGGACAAATTCGAATGGGGCACAGAGCAGTCGGAGGCATTTTGGCAGCTCAAGAACTACATCACAAAAGACCTCATGGTTATAGCCCCAGACACGGAGGCAACCTTGCTACTATATGTTGCAGCCTCCGCAGGAGCAATTGGCGTAGTGCTAGTTCAAGAAAAGGAAGTTGATAACAAAAGCGTACAACAACCAGTGTACTATGTATCAGAAGTGCTACAAAGAGCAAAACTGAATTATTCGGAGGTCAAAAAAATAGCATATGTGGTAGTAACAGCATCAAGGAAGCTCAAGCACTACTTTCAAGAGCATGAAATCCTGGTACCAACAGCACAACTGCTAGCCAATATCCTAGGTAACAAGGAAGCATCAGGCAGAATCGGTAAATGAGCAACAAAAATATCCCAGTTTAGCATCAAGTTCATATCAAGAACAGCAGTTAAGCTGCAAGCGCTAGCAGATTTCTTGGCAGAATGGACATCTCCGTAGCACGCAGAAGACAAAGCCGAGGCTTCAATATGGACACTATACACAGATGGCGCGTGGGGCATCCAAGGTGCAGGAGCCTCCACAGTATTAGTATCACCATCGGGCATCAAAACAAAATACGCAGCAAGACTATGCTTCAAAGCAACCAACAATGTAGCAGAGTACGAAGTAGTGATCCTGGGGCTCGGCAAGGCCAAGGCACTTTGTGCGAAATACATCATGGTCAGAACTAATTCAAAGATAGTAACAGGACAAGTTGACAAAGACTATGTTGCGAGGAACCCAGAATTGGCTGCATACCTAGAAGTAATCAGGGGTATAGAAAAGAGATTCCGAGGCTTTACCCTAAAGCACATCCCAAGGGGGGACAACTCGAAGGCAGATGAATTAGCCAAAGCAGCAGCAAATCAAACGGAGGCACCCGAAGGAACCTTCTACCAAGAATTGACATTACCAGCTATGCAAAACAACAAAAGCATTTGTGGAGGTACTCCTAGTAGACACAGAGGAAACCTATAATTGATTTTATCAATGGAGTCCATGTGACATCAGATGAAAAATTTGCATCAAGGCTAGCCGTACAGGCAAGGAATTACACGATAATAGACGGAGTTCTATACAAGAAAGGAATAGTCCAACCACTGCTCAAGTGCATCATAGAATCAGAAGGCAGAGACCTCTTACAAGATATCCACTCAGGAAAATGTGGATCACACATTGGCCCCGGAGCACTTTCAGCGAAGGCAATTAGGCAAGGGTTCTACTGGCCGATGCATATCAAGGACGCATTGCATATAGTAAGAACTTGCAAAGCATGCCAGAGTTTTGCACCACACCAGGCATCCCTAGAAGCACAAACACAGCTAATACCTCCGGTCTAGCCGCTTCAGCGATGGGGGATGGACCTCGTAGGCCCATTACCTCCAGCTCAGGGTGGAAGCAAATATGCAATGGTAGCAGTAGAATACTTCACAAGATGGATAGAAGCCAAACCGCTCGCAACAATCACCTCCGAAACAGTCAAAAAGTTCTTCTGGCAAAATATAATTTGCAGATTCGGGGTTCCAAGGATGCTCATAGTTGACAACAGAAAGCAATTCAATTCAGACAAGTTTAAAGAATTTTGCAATAGCATTGGCACACAAGTAGCCTTCGCTTCAGTCTACCACCCAGAGAGTAACGGAGCAGTGGAAAGGTCAAATAGAATCATATTCTCAGCAATCTCCAAGACATTGCTAGATCACAAAAAGGGCAAATGGGTAGAAGAGCTGCCAAAGGTTTTGTGGTCTCGCAACACAAACGTATCAAGAGCCACCGGGTTTACTCCATTCAAGCTACTGTACAGAGAGGAAGCAATGATGCCAGAAGAGATCAAACACCAGAGCCTCCACAAAGGATGAAGAGTACACCAAGGAGATGACCGAAGCATACAGGCTAGAAGCAATCGACAACATCGAGAAATACCAAGGCCAAACCAGGAAATGGAAGGATGGAAAAGTGGTCACTAAAAACATTAACGATGGCCACTGGGTAATGAGGCAGAGGCCAAACGCACAGAACATTGGAAAGCTACAGCCAAAATGGGAAGGACCATTCATAGCCAAGCAAGGAGGGAGGAAAGGGTCATTCTATCTACAAGATATAGAAGGAAGAACGTCAACCCACTCCTGGAATATTGATAGCCTCTGAAAATACTACACATAGAATGTAAGGACTCCGTAGAATTATAAGCGTAGGTCCCTAGATTTAAATTCCTGCAATTTACTTTTCCTACAAAAATGGCTTGGAATCTTTTCCTCACAAAAGCGGCTCTAAATTGGGGGTGAGGTTTTTAATGAGGCAAGACCATATGTAATTAACCTCTAAATGTAAAAAGAGGACCTCGAAAAGCAATACCTAGGACAGTCGAAAGCAGCCAGCATCGCGGCTGCAATATTCGACAACTATTCATAATTTCACAAGATTACTTCATGCCACCGTTTAGAAAAATGAGAAGGCATGAAGCAACCTCCGAAATAGCCTCCGCTAAAATGCCAAAAGCCCTTGACAAAGCCCTGTCCTATCAGGCATCGAGGCAGGCAACAGCAACCATGGGTTGCTAAAGAATGAGAAGGCATGAAATAGCCTCCGCAGGATGCCAAAAGCCCTCGAAAAAGCCCTGTCCTATCAGGCATCGAGGCAGCCAATAGCAACCATAGGTTGGGAATGAAGAAGGCATGAAATAGCCTCTGCTGAATGCCAAAAGCCCATGGAAAAGCCATCCTATCAGGCATCGAGGCAGGCAACAGCAACCACAGGTCACGAATGAATAAAAAGGCATGAACCAGCCTCCGCTAAAAGCCAAAAGACCTCAAAAAAGTCCTATCTTATCAGGTGTCGAGGTAGGCAAACGCAATGGCAAGTTACGAAATGAACTGGGGGAAGACCTGTAAACTAATTCAGGCACCAGTACTGGAAAAAGAGAGAAACATCACACTAACCAATAGTGGCCTTTGAAACAACGTTCTAAAGTAAGCGGAGGTACTATTTATGAACTCACAGGTCATGTAACCTCCGCACTACACACCTTCCAAAATGGAGGTAATATAATTGCAAAAAATTAAGGAGCACATAAAATCATTCCAGAATGGAGACAAGGCCTAAAGCACAACTATTTATTATTCAACTTTATATTTACAACAGACAAGGCTATCTGCACCTTGCTCATAACAGGAACAATGTGCACAGTGCACAAATTTAACTACTAGACAAAAATGCACAACCTCCGAGTCAAAGTATCCAGCCACCCCACCCAGCTAACCTGCTACCACAAGACATGGAAGTGGAACGGAGGTTGCTGGCACTTAAACCTCTGGCACTAGCAATGACGGAGGCAAACCCTGAGAAACTACAGAATATCCCCTATCACCTCCCGGCTACATACTACCTTGTGCCTCTGGAAACCAGGCCACTTCAGTCAAGTCCAACAGACACTCGGTACGAAGAGAAGGAGGTGAACCTCCAACGTCAGCTTGTATATGGCAAATTCCAAAATCAGCTATGAGCACACCACTTTGCACCTTCCATTCGCAAGCAATCGCCGCATCCAAAATCCTTACATTAGCAATGCTAAATAAGAACACAGCCGGCCGCCATCTTCGAGGCTGTTCCATTATGAGTCTTTACATAGTACCAACTCAAAAAGAACTCCTAGTACGCACCATCAGTATAATGTACACAACAAAGTAGCCCAAATGATCAAGGGGGAATAGATCCTTTTATAAGGACCTCCAAAGCATCATTAAACCAGCTACAGCTACCCATCATTAAAAGAAACAAGTACCAAACTAGTACCTGTGTAATCTAGCCTCTACAAGCGATGGTACTAAACAAATAAATACCAAGGATACGCAAAGTACACAAGGGGTACTATAAAAGAAGTAGAGATCAACCTCTGCACGCATGAGCATTAGGAAAGCGCCGCCCACAACCAACTCCACATAACCAAAACCCGCTTAAGGAAGATGGAGGCAGACGTCCGCATACGAAAGACCAAAAATAACGAGACACCATGCAAGAATTCGTAATGAGGTTGGCAAAAGAAATGTTCCGGAGACAACTGTTATCTCCGGGACAATGCCAACGAGGGAAGCCAGCAGAGCAAGCCAGTCAGGATCATCATCTGAATGGAGACAAGGGGGGATACTGCGTAAGAACTTGTAACATCCTCCCGTCTCTACTGAAATCAACCACAGCTTACCTCCGCAGAATAAGCGTCAGGACGCGCGAAGAAATTGCTGAAGACTGCAAAGTTGAACACAGCAAGACCGACACCAGCACTAGTCGAAGAGAAATAACGATTGTAATATCCGCTGTATGCTAGCAATAAAGTTATTAATATGCAAATGTGCCTCAAAATGGTTACAACCTCTGGGGAGGAAAATAGAAATCACCTCCAGAGGTAACACTTACAATAGGGCAAGAAGGCCTCTGACTAATTAAGCCAGCCTCCGCAACATAGCGGAGGTCAAAATGAGCAACCTCGCAAATGACATGTCGATCACAACACTAAACCTTCGCACAAACAAAGATAATTACAAAGGTCTAGGTGGACCACGCCACGCAAGAGAGCGAATAAAACTAGGATGCGCGCCTTCTAAGTCGCTAAGAACAAAATCAAACATCTCATCCACCGAGAGCCTAGGAAACACCGGCTTCCAATAAGTCCACAGCTCGCCGCTAACGTAAACATCGTTGCGCATAAAGGTGATAGGCTCGACCTCCTGCACAGGCCCCAAATTGCAGACCTACGCATGATGATCCAGCCATTAATATTTTACAGAGTAACACAAATTGTTCTTTGCATGTACGCGCTGGCACTACATCAGCAAAAGACAATACGCAGCTGCAAATCAAGAAAAAATTCTACACCTCCGCTCCAGTCAAGTCCTGAGGCTCCATTTGAGCTCCCGAGAGGCCACTGCTAACTCCACCACGGCATCGGTCGCAGCGCCTACAGGAGGAACGAGAGTAGCGGAGGCGCCACCATCAGCAGTTCCCTGAGTACGTGCAGAAGTGCCGCCGAAGGTTGAAGGGTCGGGACCACCATGCTTGCCATACTTTAGTTCCTAGAAAAGGGCAAAAAATAAGAGAAAAAACACCAGTACAACTCTTACAACCAAGTAAGACACGAAAAGGCTAACCGTACGTACCATTTCACGAGTGAAATTAGCCATCGCAATGGTCTCCGATCGGCCAAATTTGGACCAGAACTTCTCCATGAAGATATGTACAGTGGTCTTGATAAACCGATCTGTTTTGCCAAGCTCGGCAGGACCTTCTAGCTCAGGACACTCAAAATTACCAATTTGAACAATATCCTTCGATACAAATAGCTTACATAGACAAGTGGCGGAGGTCTTTACACTAAAGTCGGAGACTCCGGTCATGAACTCATTAAGCTTGCTGAGGTTACCCTTAATCCAGGAAAAGATTTCGGAGGTAGAAGCCTCAGGATTAAATGGAGTGGCAGAGACATAAGACTCTACCTCCAAACCGATCAACCTCAGAGCATTCATCTCCATCTCAAGACTCTTAACCTTCACCTTCAAAGCCACCACTGATAGACGCTCACCGTCCAGCTCCTTACAAAGGTTCTCGAATGTCTCACTGGCCTTAGCCGCTTGCTCAACTGCAAGATCGAAAGAGTGTTTCAATTCAAGGGACTTCGTCTCAAGGCTAGTCAATTGCTTTCTCAGCTCGGTCACCTGCTGTGACAACTCATCTTTCTCACTAGCCTGAGACTTGACCTCCACCTTTAGTGCTTGGATGGCCTTATCTTTTCTTTTAAGCTCAAAGTGGCTACTAGACTAAACAGCCAATGACATAGCATGACTCTGAAAGGACAGTAAACATTACTACCAACAAAATAAGCCAGGCAAACAACAAGCCAAAAAGAATAATATCACGAAACAACTCACTATAACATGATGATCAACTTGCGCTCGCATCAGAACGTCATGAGGCAGCTGCACAAGACGCCGAGTTAAATCAGCACCCATCACCTCCGTCATCTGACCAATACCATCGGCCCAGCCAAGAAGAAAACGTTTATCTTCATTAGCGCTGGCGTCAGTCAAAGCCGCCCCAGGAACACTAGAGCTGGGTGGAGGTGGGGGTGGGGCAATGCCGGCCTCAGGAGCAGTCGGTGTCGACTGCGCCAGAGGTACCACTTGAGCTACCTTCGTCGCATTACGAGCTAGGCAAAACAAGAAAAACAAGGCAAGTCAAGCGGCCAATCAAATAGCCCTAAGATTCATAAATACTATATACGAGCTCACCAAGTAAGGATAACTCCCCCTCCGAAGCCCTACCACAGGATGCCTTCAGAGTAAGAAAGTCTAGGTAAACCATACTCCGTGTAAGAACCTCACCTTCACTCGAAGCATGGGAATCTTGTTCCATGATCACATCCTCTGTTTCACGCTCTTCAACTTCCATGAGTTCCTCCTTGCCGTCAACAATCACCGCTATGTCCTTAGCAAGCTTCTCCATAATGATGAGTTTAGCAGCTAAACCCTCTGACTCATCGTCGGAGCTATCATCAACATAAGCGCTGGCAAAAGGCCTTGCATCGACCTCCGACAAAACAGACCCCTCTGGTAGAAGCATAGGTGCAGCAACCAGCACAACAGACCGGGGTGGAGAAGAGCCGGAGGCGTCACCAGCATATACAGAAGAGGCTGGTGGAGACTGCCGAGGAGGACCCTCCTTATCATACGACATCGGGACGTCAGTCTCCGCCATTTCCAGATCCACACCAGGGTTTTCCTCTTCATCATACAAGGTTTCAAAAACATCTTCGACCTTCAAAATTTCTGCAGAGGCTTCCTTTTGCTTCTTCAGCGTTCCTCGGGTCAAAGCACTACCCTGCCTTTTCCTCCCCTCAGCAACCTTAGTAGCAGCAGTAGCAGTAGCGACGGCAGCAGCACCAAGTGCTCTTTCTTGTCAACTTTCCTCTTTATCTTATCAGGGATTTCATGCTCGTAGTAATGCACGCCGAGCACTTCAAAAACCCTATTAAGGCAGGGCATAATACCAGCCTCCAACCTCCGGGCAAGATACTCCCTCTCAGAAACTTCTCCGAGAATCTCAACAGCTTTCTCTTTGGCCAGTCGGACAAACTCCTCTTTGCTCTGACCCTCCGAAAGACAAAGCCCAAAATGTGGGCAAGGGATGCCCTCAGCAGCTCTAAACACGGGCAGATCTAGCTTTTCTATAATAAATTTCTTCTGCCCTGAACCACCAAGCAGGGGCCAGTAAATTGCTTCTGTGGAAGACCTCTGCTTATCAGAATCGATAGAACCAGGCTTCACGCTAGTCAAAGGATTCATCGGAGTCATCACGGAGGCAAAAGGAAACCGAGTGACACTCCTACCATCTTCATCTGGGCAAGTAACACTAGCGGTCCGGACGTAAAACCAGAAATCCAGCCAATCAGCAGGCTCAAACTTTCCCCTCTGACACCAAGAGATTGCAATTTTTTCCTTGCCCTTGCTTGGTTTTCTCTATAACACCATGGTGTTAAGCATGCATTATCTTGCATATCATGAGCATAATCATCTCTTTACATAGTCATTGTTTATATGAAATGATAAAATGAAAAATGTGCTTGCTTTGATTTGAACTAGAGCTATGTGATAGGTTGCTTATTTGGGGTTGAGTGTTAAATGAAGTTTGTAGAGAAAATTATTTGGAACAAAATTTATTTTTGGGCCATTTCATGAAAAGGCTTGGAAGTGGGTCAAAAATGTCAAAAACGGTTAATAAAAATGTTTTTCTTTTAATTTTAAATGGATTTTAAATCCCCATTTTTGAATTTCAAATTCTAGGTAGAATTAGGCTTTGATGCTTAAAAGTGAAATGTTCTACTCATTGAGAGCAACATTTCATCTTTTACAAGTTTCTTCAAATTCGGATTATTTTGGAAAATATAGAGTAAATCAAGTTCTGCAAAAATCTTGGCGCAGTGGGACCCACCTGCCAGTCTCTTCTTCCTCCCTCTATTCTTCTTCCTCGCGACTGTGTTGCAGCCGACGCCGGCCACGCGGCCACCGTACGCCAGGACGCTACCGCTGCCCGCTGTTTGGCCCCCCGCTCGCACGCGCCGCACACACCCGCGCTCGCCCGACCCCACTGCCGCCCACACGTCCCTCCACTCGGCCCCACTCCGCTCGCATGCGTGCCACGCGCGCGTCGATGCCCGACGCCGCGGTCCGCCTGTCCGAGCTCGAGCGCCGACTTCAAGGCGACCAGACCGCGTCACTCTCTCCCTCACTCTCTTCCCCATCTCCAGACGCTCCCTCTCGCCTCATTTCCCTTCGCCAGAACTCGAGCACGCTCGGAGCTCGCCATTGCAGCCGCCCCGAAGCTCGCATCACCACCGCGCCTCATAGCCCTGTCACATTCTTCCCAGAGCTTGCCAACAGCTCTGCCTTGACGTGAGATGCGTCTTCCGCACACTCACTGCCCTCGAGAACCCAGGTAGAGACCGAATCGACCGTTTCCCCTTCCGTCGGCCATGGCCGCCTCGACCGCCGCGTGGTCCGCCATGACCAGCAATCCCTTTTCTCCCTCCTTTAGCTCGCGCATCGTGACCGCCAGCTAATGGGATCGATTAGGGTTTGTACTCGTCGGATTTTGGCCGACCGCCTTCGCGGGTCGCGCCGCCGCTCGCCGGCGTGCAGCACCGTCGTCATTCTGGCCAGCCATTCTTTGTGTTGTCTGGTTAGTTCGAGTCGCCTGGACTCGCTGGAGCTAATAGGCTAGTTCTTGCGCCCCGCCGTGGCCCTTGGTGGCCGGCGCACCGCCGATCCTCGTCGCCGTCCGCCGTCGCGCGTGGACGTCGGACAAAATCGCACTAATAGCCTACATCTCTTACACCATCGAGTTTGCGCTATCGAGCTGAGTCTTGTAGTGGCCGTAGCCCGGCCGGTGACCTCGCCGTCGGCGAGGACTCCCGACGCCAGCGACCTTTCCCCGCAGTGTGGACCGCGAGCACCATTTCTGTTCTTTCCCGGACTTAAGTGCAAAGTGGCCAGACTCAGAGAGTTTTAAAATAGGGCTCGGTTAATTTCTGGAAAATCCAGGGTTCCCGGTGCAAAACGGTTTTTCTTTTTTGTTTTAAAGAATCTATTTCCAGATTTTTGTAAAAGCTTTGAAAAATCATATCTTCGTCATTTTTAGTCGAAATGAGTTGGTTCAACTTGCAGTATTTTTCTTATGAGAAGATCTATGCACAAAAAATATGAAATGTGAAATTTGTGATACTTTTCTGTATAGATTTATTTATCCATATTAATTGCTTTTATATCGGAAAATGCATAAGTAATTCTCTGTTGCTCAGAAAAATGTGAAACCATATTTGTTAGTCTTCTTATGTCATGCTCTATCTGTGAAAAATATTGTGAGGCTATGTCATGTGTAAATATTATTCTATCTATTTATGGTGCCTATTTCAAGTAGATAGTAAATAATTCATAATAAATATTATATATATGATTTGTGCATAAAACTTTTTGGAGGATGTTTTTATGTCAATCTAAAGCTAAGAGTAGTCTGAGATCTATTGTTTGACATTTTTCTACGTATAAAGTATTTTATGCCCTTTAAATTATGCTGCCTTGTCATTTTTACGTAGGATAAAGTACTTACTGTTTTGACCCAAAAATTTTATAGTACTCTACATTAGGCATGCTTAAGCTCCTGTAATTTTTATAGAATTTTCTGAATAGTCTAAGTTCATGTTGTAGTTCTACCATAATTTCTTTTAAATAATTAATAATGCTTTAAGTTATTATTTCATCTGTGTAATAATGCTTTTTCTGATGTCTGTGATGTGTATAATCTATTATTAGTTGTGGTTCAGTAGAGGGTAGTGTGTAAAATAGTAGTCGTTTATAATTACTTTTAATGTTTAAGTAAATTATAATGCGATGCGTGTTTACGATTTTATTATAGAAGAGAATGCAGATGACATGTGCTTATCTTACATGTTTTAAAATCATGTCATTTATCTTCAACTGAACATTCATTCACATCAGCATGTACCTTTGTATTTACTATGTATTCGTGGTATTCATACGCACCGTGCGTCATACAGGATCGTCAGAGCTCGAAACCGTAGTTCCCGGAGTACAAGGAGAGGAAGGCCAACAAGAAGCCTTGGCGCAGGGGATAGCCGCAGAAGAGGATCCCGAGATCGATCTTCCCGAGTGTTTTGACCATCAGCCAAGCTCTTTCCTAAAAGGCAAGCCCCAGAGCATTCTCCCTGTGGTTTGCAAAATATCTAACTTGAGTCCTTTACTTGTTTGATGCATTAAGTTATAGGCGTTGTTTTATACCGATGTTGCATTACTTATATTCCTTGTCACTGTTATACTTCAACCCTGTTAGGTTCAGGTGCGATTATTCGCTTAGCCCGGTTTTAACTAGATCGGTAGAAGTCGGGTGATTTCCTGTCATCCGCGAGTTATAGGTGGTTACTCGGAATGGTTGAATACATTGTTATCTTGGATAACCATGTGGAGATAATAAATCGAGATCGGATGAGATTGGCGTTGGGACTGAACTGGAGGTTCAGTGAGGTTATCCCGTCTGTGTCGAACTAGGACCCCATCCGTTGTACGTCTTCAAGTCATATTGAATTTATGCCTCACATTTAGCTGGAAGGATAAGTCGTTCCGACCGCGAAGCCTATGTTTGATTTGGACCGGGAGTCGACCTACTGTACGCTTTGTATTGGAGAAGATGGGAGACCACGGGTTACGCGGAGAGTAAGTCCGAGGTCAGGGTCGCCCTGAATAAGGCAGCCGGGCGGTTCCTAGATACGATGGTACCTGTTGATCCCGTGACTTATCCGAATTGAATCTTCGATGATCTGTAGCTCACTTTAGTGGGTGAGTTTGGCTTGTGTGAGGAATACCCGCCAGCTGGTTAGTAATCGATTATAATCGCCATCATTCCTGGACAGTGAACACTTGACTTGAGCAATGGCATCGTAGTAATAACTTGAATAAAGAGATGAGATGGTTGAGCCGTGATGTTGAAAGACACTCAACCAGAATTGGTTACTATTCTTGTTGAATAATTATTACCATGCTTGTTTAGTACAGGTGCTAATTTAGCATGATAAGGTTAATCAAATTAAAATACAATGCTAGAAGGTTATGGTCAAACCTTTCTTTAATGCAAGCTTTTCTACAACTGATGAGTCGGCTATCCAACTTATCCAGTCTTGCATACTCCTTGGAGTCAATTTATTTTTAGTTTATGACGGGTAAGTCTAGCTGAGTACATTCTCGTACTCAGGGTTTTATTTTCTATGTTGTTGCAGATGGTGAGATGTACTATGGCTATTGCCAGCACTGTTTCTACCCTGCATTGGGTGATGACTAGACCTTGGGCTTGGTCACTCCACTCTACCTTATGCTTTTGCTGGATATTGACTGAGGACATGGCACTGTATTCGAACTAAGTGTGTGTATGGATTTGAACTAAATCGCTTTCGCTTTATTTCTAATTTGAACTTGGGTTGTAATAACTTATTTCAAACTCCGATGTTTTAAACTATGTGCAAACTATGTATGTTGTGAATGGTGACGGCTAAACTTATTACGATCTTGGCTATGCCGGAAAGTTTGAGATCCTTCAAGATTTTGGTATGACTACCGGGTTTATTAGGTCTCAATCATGTAAGTTTGCTATCTAATGGTGAATTACGTGCTTGTGCTCTAATAAATTGGTCAGTTCTGTTACAGCTGGCATCGGAGCATGGTTTAGCATTACTATTCACAAGTATCTAAAATAAACGAGTTTTTGTTTGCGAAAAGTATTTACAAAATGTATAGCTATACATAGGTGTTCAAATCTATGGTTTTAAAATTTTAGAGTGTGCCAGTGGTCATGTCCTTTATGCCCAATAGGAATTCAGATGGCTTAATTAAGTACTAACTTGGGGAATTGCATCATATTTTCTGTTTTGTTGTTGCCTATACAATGACAGAGTCGTATGGGTGCCATTCACTTGAGTGGTAATGTATGGATCAAATTGCCTCTATGCCCTGGTAAGTGTGAGTTGTGAGAGCATGATTGGATGCAATGCCAGTCTAGGGGAGTGCTTATTGATGCCAGATTATTCACATGTTGCACACATGTTTATATGAAGGTATCCCATGTTGGGATCGTCTTCTGGCGGTGTCGTCTTCTACGCGACTTGTTGGGGTAGTAAGTAATCAGTGTTTTCACCTTGTTCGGAAGGTGCGTGAATTTTTACGTCGAATTGCATTCATATGGGATATGGGCTGAAATGAATTTTCTGCAGGTACACTAACCGCGTGAACGGTAGAACGAAGTAGTTATGTATAAATGAGAGAACGATGTATGCCACCGCATAGCGCGTTAGATTATTAGTTCGTGAGGACGTATGTAACATGCATGCATCATGGTTAAAATTGCTCATTCATGCATTTCATAGTTCCTTCCCTTATAAATAAATGATCTCATTTCTTTAAAATTATAAACTCATGGGATATACAACTTTTGGACATATGCTGAGAACCAAGCAGACTGCTCGCAAGTCCACTGGAGGAGGAGTGCCCCGTGGTCCTTTGGCTGTCCGTGAGTCGGTGCCAAGGGAGGTGGACACTTTTCTTGAGGAGCACGCTATGCCTAGCCTTCTTTGGAGGATTCTCTCCAACGCTAGGTACACGGTGGGCATGGAGCCTCATTACTACTGGGACAAGGATGACTTGGTGAACTATGGAGAGGCACGGGTGGAGGTAGTTGTCCCACCTTTGGACGGTGACCCCCACTGAGTTGGGTGGCACTGTTTTGGTGTGGGCAGGACTACCAAGATGGGTGCCATGTTTGCAGCCTTTGACGTGGTGGAGCACCTGATGGAGGAGATCCCACACCAGCTTGCCCAGGCTTTTTCTAGTGCGTTTCCCTTTGCTAACTGCCTTTCTAGGTGGCCACATGCTGAAGGAAAACCACTAGAGGCAGGTCCTAAGGAGGCGCAGGGCAGCGACATGCTAGCCATGAGTGCTATGTTTGTAGTGATGAGGGCCTATGTCAACATGGAGACTAAGGCACTTCGTCTGAGTGAGGAGTTCAAGGAGGCTCGAGCTGATGCACGCAAGGAGAAGCGTGAGTTGACACGTGAGCTTCCGCACTCACGAGAGGAGGTAGCCCATGTGTCTCAGCATCAAGACAAGGTTGTTCAGGAGAGCCAGAAAATGGCTCAGGCTAGGGATGAAGCCTGGTCTGAGTTTCGTCGTCTTAACATCTATCAGCAGCAGGTGCTAGAGGAAGTGGAGGGTTTTCGTGCTTACAATGCTAGTCTTCACGAGGAGGTGCACAGGAAGCAGGAAGAGATCCGTCAGCTGAGAGCAGCCTTAGCAACAGCTAGGAAGGCTTTGGACGGTGCTTCTAGTGAGAGTAGCAACAATGGAGAGTAGCCTTATTGATGATCGCTAGTCTCTAGTTGTTCTTTTGCGTTCCTGCCGGATGGTCATGTAACCCTTTTGCACGCTATTGAGACTTTGATGTTATGTTGGAACATGGAGTTTGATGTGGCGATATCCCTACACCTTTAAAAGTCCAGTGTATGTATGCTGGCAAAATGTGGATGTTGTAAGACGCTTTGCGATGGCTCGAAGTAATATTATTAGTGATGTTGTGATGTGAAAATTGGAATTATTGTGCCTCTAATTATTGTGCGAATTTATTTTCCTCGATAAATTCAGTTTGGCATGATTTTTACATTCACCTCTCATTATGACAACATTCACTTAATAAATACTTATTGCTGAAATATGCAGATGCTGGTTACCCGTAGTGGTTCGGGTGGTAATGGTAGTGGTGGTGCTGAAGAGGGCGCCGATAATACTGCACGTGGTGTACCACCCCCAGCTCTGACCAATGCGGAGCAGCTGTTTGCTCAATTCTTGGGCAGTCAGCGCAATGTGGAGCAGCTTCTTCATGAAAGTTTGGCCCGTGATGTTCGTTAGGGTCCTCAGCAAAATCAGTATAGCAGCTTCAAGGATTTTCAGGACACTAAACCTCCTGTATTTAAAGATGCCCCTGAACCGCTTGAAGCAGATGAATGGCTCAACACCATGGAAGATAAATTTCATCTTCTAAGGTTAACAGAAGAACTGAAGGCGGAGTATGCAACCCATCAACTTGAGGGACAAGCCGGGAGGTGGAGGAAGCAACATCGCACAACCTTTCAGCAGGGTGTTCCTATTACTTGGGACCGCTTTGTAGTGCTTTTCGAGGGAATTTCATTCCTCCAAGTTTGATGGCTATGAAGAAGACTGAATTTCTGTCACTTACTATGGGGACTCGTACAGTGAAGGAGTATCTGCACGCCTTTAATACCTTGAGTCGGTATGCCCCTGAGTTTGTTAAAAATGATGAGAACAAGATAGCTAGTTTCAAGAGAGGCTTGAGTTCCAAGTTGATGAAAACCATGAGCACTTCTACCTGTGTTACACTCAATGATTTCCTGAATGATTGTATTATGAACGAAAATAGTAACAATGTTCATGCTGCCGTCAAGAGTCGCAAGAGAGCACATGATGGAGGTGGTTCTTCTCAGGCAAGAGCCGCACCCGCTTTTCGTACGCCGTATCGTCCACCTATGTCTGGGGCGAGGTTTAGGCCCCCGCAGCAGAAAAGACATAACCCTTATCCAGCTCAGAATCCATAGAAGCATCACAGAGCATTCAAAGTTCCTGCTCCACAGGGGAAAGCAGGACAGAGCAGATTGACCGGTGCTAACAAGACACCTATTAATGGACCTTGCTACAACTGCAACCAGATAGGGCACTTTGCTCGTTATTGCCCTTTTCCCAAGAAGCAGCAGGCCCCATACCAAGCTCGTGTGCACAACACCTCTATTGAGGAGATTCTTGCTGGTAAACCAGTGACTGCGGGTATGTTTTCTGTGAATCAAATCCCTGCCACTATTTTGTGTGATTCTAGATTGTCGCATTCTTTCATGAGTCAAGCATTTGCACAGAAGCATGACCAAAAGATACTTGAATTGAGCATTGAATTCAAGGTTAGTTCAGCTGGGGCTGATATAACTACTAAGCAGATAGTTCAGGGTGCAACTTTAGATCTAGACAAGTGCAGGTTTCGGTTGAACTTGATAGTTCTACCTGGCTTAGGAGTGGACGTGATAGTGGGGATGAGTTGGATGAAATTCTAGGGTGCTGTGATCGATACAGGTAATAGGATGCTATCTATCAGAAATCCTCTTAGGGAGGGTACCTTTCAAGTGCCGTTACCCCAAAAGTTTAAGCTGGAGAGCGTATCCTATTCCACTCGTGTGACCCCTCTTCCCGAAATTCCTATGTGTGTGAGTTTCTAGATGTTTTTCCTGAAGAGCTCCCAGGTCTTCCACCCGATAGGGATGTTGAGTTTCGCATTGAGTTATTACCGGGCACCACCCCAATCTCTAGGAGACCATATCGGATGCCACCAAATGAATTGGCAGAGCTTAAAAATTAGTTGAAAGAATTGTTGGATAAGGGTCTTATTTGCCCTAGTGTGTTGGAATGGGGTTGTCCTGCTATCTTTGTGAAGAAGAAGGACAAATCCCTATGGATGTGCGTGGATTATCATCCACTCAATGCAGTGGCCGTCAAGAACAAGTATCCGTTACCCTGTATTGACATTCTATTTGACCAATTATCCAAGATGAGAGTGTTTTCCAAGATTTATATTAGGTCTGGTTACCATCAGATCAAGATTAGACCGGAAGACGTGCCTAAGACCGCTTTTTCTACCAGATATGGATTGTATGAGTATCTTGTTATGTCTTTTGGCTTAACAAATGCTCCTACATATTTCATGTATCTGATGAATTCGGTCTTTATGCCTGAGTTAGACAAGTTTGTGGTGGTGTTTATTGATGACATCTTGGTGTAATCAGAAAATGAAGAAGATCATGCCAAGCATCTAAGGAGTGTTCTAGAAAGGCTTAGGGAACATAAGTTGTATGCCAAGTTTAGCAAGTGTGAGTTTTGGCTCAAGAAAGTTCAATTCCTTGGCCATGTTTTATCTGATGAGGGAATCTCAGTAGATCCGAGCAAAGTACAAGAGGTTATGAATTGGGAAGCACCAACTTCTGTGCATGAAGTTCGGAGTTTTCTTGGTCTAGCCAGATATTATCGTCATTTCATTCCGGATTTCTCAAAGATTGCTAAACCTATGACAAATCTGTTGCAGAAAGAGAAGAAGTTCGTTTGGACAGAAGGGTGCGAAACGGCTTTTCTACCTTGCGGGAATCGTTGACCACTGCTCCTGTTCTTGCGCAACCAGATTTAGGAAAACCTTTTGATGTATATTGTGACGCATCAAAAACTGGTTTGGGATGTGTGCTTATGCAAGAAGGGAGAGTCATAGCTTATGCCTCACGCCAGTTGAAGAAGCATGAAGTGAATTATCCAACCCATGATTTGGAGTTTGCAGCTGTTGTGCATGCTCTAAAAATCTAGAGGCATTACTTGCTGGGTAATTTCTGCAAAGTCTACACTGACCACAAGAGTCTAAAGTATATCTTTACCCAACTCAAGTTGAACATGAGGCAACATCGATGGATGGAGTTTATCAAGGACTTCAATAAGGAGATCTTATATCATCCAGGCATGGCAAACGTAGTCGCAGATGCGTTGAGTTGAAAATCACATTGCCATGCTATTCAACCTTTGTTAGCAGATGGTTTTGGCATCATGCATCCTGTTGTGCTGTGTAGCATCCAAATTAGTTTCTCGCTTGAAAGCAAGATCATCGAGGGTCAGAAAACTAACAAGGGTATAGGTCATATCAAGGAGAAGATGCTGAAATAGCAAATCAAGCATTTTAGAGTAGATGTGAAGGGAATCTTATGGTTTGATGATCGTCTGGTCGTACCAAAAGATAGAGAACTCAGAAATTAAATCATGGATGAAGCTCACTTATCAAAGTTATCTATTCATCCTGGCAGTAGTAAGATGTTTCATGATCTAAAGGCTCATTATTCGTGGACAAAAATAAGAAAGGAGATTGCAGCTTATGTCGCACGGTGTGACATCTGCTGTCGCATAAAGGCTGTTCATTTGAAGCCAGCCAGAATGCTTCAATCGTTGCCGATTCCTGAATGGAAATGGGAAGATATTAGTATGGATTTCATTACTGGACTTCCCACAACTCCAAAAGGGCATGACTCTATTTGGGTAATCGTTGATCGACTTACCAAGAGTGCGTATTTTATTCCAGTTCGTACAGATTATCGACCGCCTCAATATGCTGACATTTATCTCAAGGAGATTATCTGTTTGCATGGGATTCCCAAAACCATTGTATCTGATCGAGGGTATCAGTTTACTCTCATTTCTGGGATCACTTGCAGAAGGATTTAGGGACAAAGCTGAATCGTAGTACAGCTTATCATCCTCAAACTTCAGGTCAGACAGAAAGAGTGAATCAAGTTCTTGAAGATCTCTTGAGGGCTTGTGTTTAATCATCCAAGGGTTCATGGGAGAAATGGTTACCTTTGGTAGAATTCTCTTATAACAATAGTTACCAAGAGAGTATACAGATGGCTCCTTTTGAGGCACTGTATGGCCGAAGATGTAGAACGCCTATGAATTGGGTAGGACCTCGAGAAAGAAGATATTATGGTATTGACTTTGTTAAAGAAGCTGAAGAGTAGGTTCGAATAATTCAACAACACATAGCAGCTGCGCAATCTCGTCAGAAGAGTTATGCTGACAAGAGAAGAAGACCTGTAGTTTTTAATGTTGGTGATTATGTGTATCTGAAGGTCTCTCCTATGAAGAAAGTGTAACGTTTTGGTGTTAAAAGGAAATTGGCACCTTGTTATATCGGTCCATATCAGATAGTAGAAAGAAAAGGATTGTGGGCCTATAAGCTCAAACTGCCTGAAGAGATGAGTGCAGTGTTTCTTGTTTTTCATGTATCCCAACTCAAGAAATGTCTACGTGTTCTAACTGAAGAAGCCGTTAAAGTCAAAGACATTAGCTAAGTTCAGATTTAACTTATGAAGAGAAACCTATGAGACTCCTGGATGTCAAAGACAGAGTGACCAGAAATCATGTGGTCAGGCAATACAAGGTTTCTTGGAGCAATCATGACGATAGCGATGCCACTTGGGAAACCGATGACTATTTAAAAGAAGTATATCCCGATTTTCATAAAGAATGGTTAGTCTACTCAAATCTTGGGACGAGATTTCTTTAAGGGGGGGAAGGGCTGTAACACCATGGTGTTAAGCATGCATTATCTTGCATATCATGAGCATAATCATCTCTTCGCATAGTCATTGTTTATATGAAATGATAAAATGAAAAATGTGCTTGCTTTGATTTGAACTAGAGCTATGTGATAGGTTGCTTGTTTGGGGTTGAGTGTTAAATGAAGTTTGTAGACAAAATTATTTGGAGCAAAACTTATTTTTGGGCCATTTCATGAAAAGGCTTGGAAGTGGGTCAAAAATATCAAAAACAGTTTATAAAAATATTTTTCTTTTAATTTTAAATGGATTTTAAATCCCTATTTTTGAATTTCAAATTCTAGGCAGAATTAGGCTTTGATTTTTAAAAGTGAAATGTTCTACTCATCGAGAGCAACATTTCATCTTTTATAAGTTTCTTCAAATTCGGTTTATTTTGGAAAATATAGAGTAAATCAAGTTCTGCACGAATCTTGGCGCAGTGGGACCCACCTGCCAGTCTCTTCTTCCTCCCCGTCTTCTTCTTCCTCGCGACGGTGTCACGGCGACGCCGGCCACGCGGCCACCGTACGCCGGGACGCTGCCGCTGCCCGCTGTTTGGCCCCCACTGCCGTACACACTCGCGCTCGCCCGACCCCACTGCCGCCCACGCGTCCCTCCGCTCGGCCCCGCTCCGCTCGCATGCGTGCCACGCGCGCGTCGATGCCCGATGCCGTGGTCCGCCTGTCCGAGCTCGAGCGCCGGCTTCAAGGCGACCAGACCGTGTCACTCTCTCCCTCACTCTCTTCCCCATCTCCAGACGCTCCCTCTCGCCTCATTTCCCTTCGCCAGAACTCGAGCGCGCTCGGAGCCCGCCATTGCCGCCGCCCCGAAGCTCGCATCGCCACCGCGCCTCATAGCCCTGTCACATTCTTCCCAAAGCTCGCCAACAGCTCCGCCTTGACGTGAGACGCGTCTTGCGCACGCTCACTGCCCCCCGAGAACCCAGGTAGAGACCGAATCGACCATTTCCCCTTTCGCCGGCCATGGCCGCCTCGACCGCCGCGTGGTCTGCCATGACCAGCAACCCCTTTTCTCCCTCCTTTAGCTCACGCATCGTGACCGCCTGCATGAGTAGAACCGATTGAAGTAGCTAATGGGATCGATTAGGGTTTGTACCCGTCGGATTTTGGCCGACCGCCGTCGCGGGTCGCGCCGCCGCTCTCCGGCGTGTAGCACCGTCGTCGTTCCGGCCAGCCATTCTTCGCGTTGTCAGGTTAGTTCGAGTCGCCTGGACTCGCTGGAGCTAATAGGCTAGTTCTTCCGCCCCGCCGTGGCCCTTGGTGGCCGGCGCACCGCCGACCCTCGCCGCCGTCCGTCGTCGCACGTGGCCGTCGGATAAAATTGCACTAATAGCCTACATCTCTTACACTATCGAGTTCGCGCTGTCGAGCTGAGTCTTGTAGTGGCCGTAGCCCGGCCGGTGACCTCGCCATCGGCGAGGAATCCCGACGCCGGCGACCTTTCCCCGCAGTGTGGACCGCGGGCACCATTTCTGTTCTTTCCCGGACTTATGTGCAAAGTGGCCAGACTCAGAGAGTTTTAAAATAGGGCTCAGTTAATTTCTAGAAAATCCAGGGTTCCCGGTGCAAAATGGTTTTTCTTTTTCGTTTTAAAGAATCTGTTTCCAGATTTTTATAAAAGCTTTGAAAAATCATATCTTCCTCATTTTTAGTCCAAATGAGTTGGTTCAACTTGCAGTATTTTTCTTATGAGAAGATCTATGCATAAAATATGAAATGTGAAATTTGTGATACTTTTCTATATAGATTTATTTATCCCTATTAATTGCTTTTATCTTGGAAAACACATAAGTAATTCTCTGTTGCTCAGAAAAATGTGAAACCATGTTTGTTAGTCTTCTTATATCATGCTCTATCTGTGAAAAATGTTGTGAGGCTATGTCATGTGTAAATATTATTCTATCTATTTATGGTGCCTATTTCAAGTAGATAGTAAATAATTCATAATAAATATTATATATATGATTTGTGCATGAAACTTTTTGGAGGATATTTTTATGTCAATCTAAAGCTAAGAGTAGTCTGAGATCTGTTGTTTGACATTTTTCTATGTACAAAGTATTTTATGCCCTTTAAATTATGCTGCCTTGTTATTTTTGTGTAGGATAAAGTACTTACTGTTTTGATCTAAAATTTTTATGGTACTCTACATTAGGCATGCTTAAGGTCCTGTAATTTTTATAGAATTTTTAGAATAGTCTAAAGTCATGTTGCAGTTCTACCCTAATTTCTTTTAAATAATTAATAATGCTTTAAGTTATTATTTCATGTGTGTAATAATGCTTTTTCTGATGTCTGTGATGTGTATAATCTGTTATTAGTTGTGGTTCAGTAGAGGGTAGTGTGTAAAACAGTGGTCATTTATAATTACTTTTAATGTTTAAGTAAATTGTAATGCGAAGCGTGTTTACGATTTTATTATAAAAGAGAATGTAGATGACATGTGCTTATCTTACATGTTTTAAAATCATGTCATTTATCTTCAACTGAGCATTCATTCACATCAGCATGTACCTTTGTATTTACTATATATTCGTGGTATTCATACGCACCGTGCATCATACAGGATCGTAAGAGCTCGAAACGGTAGTTTCCGGAGTACAAGGAGAGGAAGGCCAGCAGGAAGCCTTGGTGCAGGGGATAGCCGCAGAAGAGGATCCCGAGATTGATCTTCCCAAGTGTCCCAACCATCAGCCAAGCTCTCTTCTGAAAGGCAAGCCCAAGAGCATTCTCCCTGTGGCTTGCAAAATATCTAACTTGAGTCCTTTACTTGTTTGATGCATTAAGTTATAGGCGTTGTTTTATACCGTTGCTGCATTACTTATATTTCTTGTCACTGTTATACTTTAACCCTATTACGTTTAGGTGCGATTATCCGCTTAGTCCTGTTTTAACTAGATCGATAGAAGTTGGGTGATTTCCTGTCATCCGTGAGTTATAGGTGGTTACTCGGAATGGTTGAATACATTGTTATCTTGGATAACCATGTGGAGATAATAAATCGAGACCGGGCGGGATTGGTGTTGGGACTAACTGGAGGTTTGGTGAGGTTATCCCATCTGTGTCGAACTAGGACCCCGTCCATTATACGTCCTCAAGTCATATTGAATTTATGCCTCACATTTAGCTGGAAGGATAAGTCGTTACGACCGCGAAGCCTGAGTTTGATTTGGACCGGGAGTCGACCTGCTATACGCATCGTATTGGAGAAAATGGGAGACCACGGGTTACGCGTAGAGTAAGTCCAAGGTCAGGGTCACCCTGAATAAGGCAGCCCGGGGGGTTCCTGGATACGATGGTACCTGTTGATCCCGTGACTTATCCGAATTAAATCTTCGGTGATCTGTAGCTCACTTTAGCGGGTGAGTGTGGTTTGTGTGAGGAATACCCGCCAGCTGGTTAGTAATCGATTATAATCGCCATCGTTCCTGGACAGTGAACACTTGACTTGAGCAGTGGCATCGTAGTAATAACTTGAATAAAGAGATGAGATGGTTGAGCCGTGATGTTGAAAGGCACTCAACCGGAATTGGTTACTATTCTTGTTGAATAATTATTACCATGCTTGTTTAGTACAGGTGCTAATTTAGCATGATAAGGTTAATCAAATTAAAATACAATACTTGAAGGTTATGGTCAAACCTTTCTTTAATGCAAGCTTTTCTGCAACTGATGAGTCAGCTATCCAACTTATTCAGCCTTGCATACTCCTTGGAGTCAATTTATTTTTAGTTTATGACGAGTAAGTCTAGCTGAGTATATTCTCGTACTCAGGGTTTTATTTCCCATGTTGTTGCAGATGGTGAGATGTACTATGGCTATTGCCAACACTGTTTCTACCCCGCATTGGGTGATGACTAGACCTCTGGCATGGTCACTCCACTCTACCTTATGCTTTTGCTGGATATTGACTGAGGACGTGGCACTGTATTCGAACTAAGTGTGTGTGTGGATTTGAACTAAATCGCTTCTGCTTTATTTTGAATTTGAACTTGGGTTGTAATAACTTATTTCGAACTTCGATGTTTTAAACTATGTGCGAACTATGTATGTTGTGAATGGTGACGGCTAAACTTATTACGATCTTGGCTATGCTAGAAATTAAAATCCTTCGAGATTTTGGTATGACTACCGGGTTTATTAGGTCTCAATTATGTAAGTTTGCTATCTAATGGTGAATTACGTGCTTCTGCTCTAATAAATTGGTCGGTTCTGTTACATTCTCTTAGCCATGAAACTACACGAGGCAAACTAGGCTACCTTAGTGCCTACGTGGTGCGGTTACTTTTGCAGCTCATAGTACTTCGCGAATGTATTCATGCTAAGCCCACCTCCGTAAGATTCGATGGCTCAGAGAAATTTGCTCATGTTCAAGAAAGAATGGGGAGTAAGGTGATGCAGCTGAACCTCAAACCATTCAAGAACGTACCGGAGGAAATTGGTTGAAGGGAAGCGGAGGCCACAGGAAAAGAAATCCTGAAAGACGACGGCCTCATTCTTCTTAGGTCTTGGCACGGTCTCTCCAAGCGGAGGTCGCCATGAACCAACAGGAAAAAAGCACTTTGCCTCAAGATCTGAAATCATACTCTGTGTCATTCGGCTGTGACCAAACTCCTAGGACACCTCCGCAGTACCCACAGCAACCTTCGGAGCCATCAATTCACTTGGAGAAGCTTCGACGTCTGACAGGGACTCTTCTAGATCCTTGGCCTCCACGACAGCCAGTATGCACTGCTCGTAAAGATCAAGGAAAGCTCCGACTCTGACACCTTGGAACTGGGAATAGGGGCCGGAGAACAGACGATGACGCACGCAGCTAGGGCGTTTAGGTGCCATGGCGAAAGAAGGCCAAGGCAAAACTAGAGCGGAGGCAGCAAGTAGCAGAAAAACTACACGGTGGCAAGAGGAGTATGGGTCATTTTCACCACCCACCCCTTTATATAGGCGGTGAAGCGGCGCCTTGACTTCTCAGCCCAACGGTCACGACGACCCATGAATCGAATGGCAGAAAAATGAACCAACTCAAAATCAACGCCTAAGATTAAAAACCAGGCAATGGTAAAAATGCAAAACCTCCGGTCCAACGTTCAACGGGCCAGGGGGGTCGGAGGTAAACACAGCCTCTACGGCTAGGAGCATCTTGATGGCTATACCCGCCTCCGCTGGACCTAACCCTCTAGGGGGGAATGTTGGGGATGCGCCCCGAGGCCAGAGAGGCTTGTTACCTCCGTTTTAGAGACTAACCTACGAATCTAGTATTCCTTTCATATCTGTGTCCGCAGGATCCAAAGGCGACACCCCCGGAGGTAAGTCCTCCACAGAGGAGGCACCGTGAAGGCGGTCGGCAGCGGAGGTCCATCATCCTAGCCACCGACTCCTGCGGAGGTCCGGCGCGGAGGTGGAGGCATCTCAAGATGGCGACAGCGGGGTGATGTGATGGGCCGAGCTGAGGCTGATTGTCAACAAGCGGACATGTTGGGCCTCCCAAGGGCGATGGTGGGCTGTGGCCCGTATGTTGTGGCGACAAAGTGACAAACAAGCTTGCCCTTGGAAGGCCCACATGTAATAGATTCAGTGTCTAGGGTTTTGAAACTCACATTGGGGACACGCTTGTACTTTCAATCTTGAGCTGGGGAGTCACTATAAATGGCCCTGCCCCTGTGTAATGAGGGGGATAGTTCATTGATAACTACAGGATCTCCTGCTGTCGGGCTCACTTTGTAATTTATTTATTTAGTATAAAGGGAGAAGGACTGTCTGGACCACTTGTTCTACCCCTCACTCTAAACCTGCTGGGACTCGGTCCCAACATACCACATTCATCATGCTAATAGGAGTTGATCCCTGAATTAAGGGTAGAATTAACATATCATGGTCAAGCAAAGGGACATGGATCCCTGATGAAGTCTTGTGAAACTGAGAATTCATGATGCCAATACCTGAAAAACTGTATACCGAAAATGATGCCAGAGACAGGGAGTTCCCTCAAAGAGTTTTCACAAAATACGCAATCTTGGCACAGAGATTAGCGAGACGTTAATATACGTTCCATCGAAAATAAGTAATCTTTCCAAACATGGCGTGTCCTTGATGAGGAGGTGTAACTGACATGTGCGAACACCGATGCTTCTGAGGCTAGAGGACACCATTTGTAGACGAGAGAAGCCATGGTTGTTATGTAGCAACAAGCTCTGCAGTACAGTGCAGCCGGCCAGTAAGGCATGCATAGACCTTTCTGAAATGTTGAAATTGAAAAGTGTCAACTACTTGAGAACCGGAAAGTGGAGGGCGCCGGCATCATCTCCATCTGGCATAATGCAACAACTGAAGCTAGCTGTGTGAAGGGAGGACGAGAAGCCGCATACTGGTGCCGGAAGCGGCACCTGTGGAATCGGCTGAGACGACCAGCGTTGTATTCCGTTGTTCAAGTCGAACTGGAGCTCCTGGTGGTTCTCTAGTGCTGCGTACCGGAGCCAGCCTTCCAGGCCAGCAGCGTGCCTGGCATCCCAGAAGTACCCCTTGGGAGTGGAGAAGCAGCGCCCAGGCCCTGGGTGTGTGGAGAGCACGTGTGTGATCTCATCGCGGTTTTGGATTTTGGCGCAACAAAAAATACCGGAGGGGGCCGGTAAGGCCGATAGACCGGTTTTCGGCAGGTTTCGGTCCAAAATTACGTCAAATTTTGTCAAAATTTTTATAAAATTTGATAAAAAAATTTAACCAAATCCGAAACCGGCAAAAACCTGCCCGAAACCGGTCATGACCGGTAGAACCGATATTGACCGGTTTTTACGGTTTTCGGCTGAAATCCAAAACTCTCGATAGGGAGGCACCATCCAACAACTGGATCATGGATGTCGACGTTGAGAGGGGCGGAGCGCCAGATGTGGCACCAGCAAGAGGAGAGGACCTGCGTGCGACGCCGGCTTTGGTGGGGAGAAGGGACACGATGTCACCGAGGACGTCATCCGGGAGGCTGCTGATACGGTCGACGAGGCGCTCTTCCTCTTCCAGCCTGTGTTTTTGATGGAGCGCTTCCAAACTTGAATAGAGCTTTACGGATCGCTGGTGAGGAGCTGCATTTCTCGAGTTTGGCATGTGCTGAAGGTATTTCCTGGCTTTTTTTCCCATAGGGCCAAATTGAGTTTAATGCTTAGTCGAGGTCAGGCGCTTGTGTTATTTTGAAGGACATGCAGTGTTCAATATTGTACACCTTGAACTAGAGTCTGATACAAAATCCAAATTCCCATGCAGTATTCAATATTGTTTTTCCTTGTGGAATATTCACAGGAAAACAGCGTAACTTCATTTCACAAAGAAGAATTGAACACTGGCTAGAGCAAATATCATTACTTACGAATTTCCATAAAATAGCTGTACAAATTATGAAGGCTTCGCTGAGGGCTAGGTGCACAAATGATGCTCAATGTTGGTCGTACAACTCAATTCCAGATTTAGTCGTATCCAGATGTACGTGTAAGAAAATTCTCAGTAAGAAAAGAGAGATGAATATGCACCTGTGAGTTATTGTAAAAATGGCACATCATTCATCGTCAAGATTAACAGTCACAATTCACCTTTCGAATTCCTTTCTTCAGAGATGATCTGAAACTCAACCTGAACTAGTAGGATTTTGCAGTATTCCTTGTCAAAAAAAAATGCAGTATTCACTTGGGATGTTTCCTCCTCATGGCCATGAACTATTGAATTTTGCACATCTGTTCAGTTGGCGAACGGAGATTCTTCCATTTTTCCATGTATGCTGTATGGTCAGTATCTCAGCAATCGAAGTTCTGAATTCACAGGAGGTGCAGTCAGAAATTGCTGCACTGCCAAAGCATTATGCACAGGAGTTGATGAAATAATTCTGCTTGCTCCGATTGAACTCAACAGGAATCTAACAGTACAAACTGTAGGATCTTATAAACTTCAAGCTTAGGGGAAAGAAGGCTCAAACTGTGATGTACTAGCACTTTGATGTTCTCATCAATTGCACTTTATACCAAGTAGAAAACTAAAATGAAAGCCTGATGCCTAGGTCTTCGGGTGCACACACCATCTTGTTTTCATATACAGGAATTTTTGTTATATTTCAAGAACATTACACACCATATTAAAATGTAGTCCTAACACATGTGAATAGCTTCGACTTCATAAATCATAATATCTGGCATGACTCAGTTCTCTCGAGCCGCAACTCAAAAGTTGCATACACCTTTTAAAACAAAAATGAAAATTCCTCATCACTGACTTTCAAATGCTCTTCCAGAGTTCTAAAAGACACTGAAAGGTCGCTATCTCAATGGAAAGCATTTGATGCTCATTACAAGCTTCTGAATCTCACAAGAAACATTTTGACTCTGAAAATATATGAACTCAATTTAAAGCTTTTCCATCCTATATAAAAGTCTAAGACTTAGTTACTCAAAAAAAAGTCTAAGACTTATATCCTTTGACAGAAAACATGCGGACAAGTTCCTGAGTTTATATATAACAGTACCAGCAATTTGCAAGACAGCACTGCTACTATACTACAGATAGAAATCCCAATCGGCATCATCAATGCCAAAAGCCGAAGCAGCATTAAAACCATATCTGACTCGATCTGCCCTCTGCCCATCTACCTAGCTCTGACATACAAATGATCTCAAACTAATTCGTGTCTCATAACACTTTACTTTTCATGAAAAAAGGAACAGAAAAAGACAATCAAACTAAGACTAGCCCAACAATTCCAAATCATCCTAGAAAAACATATGACTAACCTACAGAATTTCATCATTTAATACCGCCTAGAATCGGAGATTATCTATGGAACTTCTTATGAATTCCTCACCCCGTGGCTGCAAGTGGCGATCATTCCCACCCTACCCTTAAACCCAGTCAAGACCTTTGTATCTCTTTATATGAAATTAAATGAAGACAAATCTAGACATGGAAAAACAAACAGAGAATTTGAATACATGTAACCTAACATAGGTATGGTTCAGTATGTAACATCAGCATATAACCACTACTCTAAATTTAGAAACTGAAGAAAATAGAAAGGAGATATATGCATACAAGGTGTGTATCCTTATGTTACATATAAATGTGAAGCACGTATGCTTGAGAGGGATTATTACCAAATAGAATAAATGCTCAACTAGCTTCTAAATAAGTCTCTCGTGCTATTATAACAAATTTCTCTTTAAACCACAAATGTTGCCAATAACACCACAAATGTTCCTACCAAGAAATACTCAACAAGCACATGGATAATAAACCAAAATATAGCACTTAGTCTGTTGACAAATTACAATTTTAGGAGCCAGAACGCCATATGTGAAAACATTGCGAACAAGTGGCTAGTCAGGTTTCTGAAAAACAGCATTGCTTAACCATGGGCCCAGAAGTCAAACCCTACAAATGGGTCAGCTGTTGAAAAATCATGTGCTTGCTCATACCAGTAATGGTGACGAGATACAGGTCCACCAATCGAAGACACAAAATCAAACCGTGCAACCCTTGAAGCTCTCTCTTCGATCTGGAGCAATATCTGTTGTCTTTTAATCCATGCTTTGTTATGATACTTAGCAATATCTACTTCAAGCACCATTGATTCGAGAACTCTAGCATTCAGTACAAAGAACTCAGCAAAGTTAACATGTGCCTTGTTCCCCAGATAGGTTGACAACATAATTTTCTTTAAACGAATGTCAAGGGTACCAATAAGGCTCTGATATTTGTGACGCCATTCATTTGTAACCTCCTCTTGCTTTGACTGAAAAAGCACAAGGAATAGAAAAATGGTTACCACCTAACTTTAGTACCAGCGTCATTGCAATAGTAGTAACTGAAAAGGATTCAGAGAGTATGTTTAATTACCGGGCGGTAAATTGTTGACATCTTGATGTATAGGTTCTCCAAGCAGGGAAAGCAATTCATGAAGGCAATGACCTCATCCAAACTAAGGCTTAAATGTGTTAAAGCCAGAACTTTGACACTGGGCAGCACCATTGTCGAGTTAACAACACAAGATCCCTGCATAAAGTAAGCACGAAACAAATACTAAGGGCACAGCTAACTACATCCCCTCAATCAAGAATGTGAGAGTGCCAAGGAGGCAAGGATGCAGAGGCGGTACCTTAAAAATTGAGGTGCCAAACTTCAGTATGGGAGTTACAATAGGCAGCTGCCCCAAGATCTTCAGCTTTGGAGCCTAGACAACTGAAATGACCATTTCATCGCGAAACCCATGCCCAAGAAGAAGTAATCTTTCCAGAAAGTGTGCATCCTCGATGGTGACGGCGTATAACATGATGTCTCCAGAAGAAGCATGTAAACTGATGCTTCTAAGGGTTTGCGACACAATTCGGATGCGAGAGCAGCCAATGCTCTGAGTTAGCATCAAGCTCTGCAAGAGAGGGCAACCAGCGAGCAGGGCATACAGAGAGGTCTCGGAAATTTCGACGCTCATAAGACTCAGCTGCTTGAGAAGTGGCAAGTGGATGCTGTTCTCATCTGGGAAAGCGCAGCCGCCGAAGCTGGCGACGCGAAGGGTGGACGAGAAGCGGTGGGCCGATTCAGGCAGCAGCGGCGCCGGCGGCCCTGTATCCCCATGCCGAATCACCAACACTGCACAGTCCCTCTGACGCCGACGCCGGGACCATGTATCGCCGTAGTGGAAGTCCAACTCCTGGAGGCCGTCGAGGGCAGGCGAGCGGAGCCAGGCATCGAGCGTGGCGGCGGGGTGGTCGTCCTTGTCAAACTAGTGCTCGGGGATGCAGAAGCGGCGGCCAGGGCCCCGGTGCGAGGAGAGGATGCTGGAGATCTGCGCCAGCGGGATTTTGCCCAGGATAGGCGGCCGGTCGTGGAGATCGAGGTTGAGGGGGGCGGAGCTCCAGATGTGGTGCCACCGGGAGGCGATGGCCTGCGTGCAGCCGCCTTCCTTGGTGCCAAGGAGGGAGACGATCTCGCCGAGGACGGCGTCGGGGAGGCGGCTGATGCGGTCGTCTTCCAAGGCTCAAACTGTAACCTGTAAGAAATGGAACTGAACCTTTTTGATGGATCAACTAGCACTCCGGTGTTCCCATCAATTCCATTTTATACCAAGTTGAAAGCAAAAACAAGAAAAACAGGTAAAGTCCCGGTCGCGAAAAAAAGCAAAAACAACACAAATCTGTAAAAAAAAGTTAAGTTTATTATGTTTCAAGAATACATGTGAGTGGCTCCAATTTCATAAATCATGGCATCTGGTGTTTTGGTTCTTTCAATTCACAACTCAAATATGAAGTTGCGTTCACATTATTTTAAAAATTAAAATTCTCTCATTAGTGACCTCCCCTTCAGAGTTCTGTCAGACACCTCAAAGTTCACCATCTCAGCGGGAAGAATTTGATGCTCAATTACAAGCTTCTGAATCTCACAAGAAACTCTATGACTCTGAAAGTATAGGAACTCGAATTGAAGCTTTTCCATCCCATTTAAAAGTCTAAGAATTGATAATATTTGTCAGAAATGAAGCAGCCACCTCTGCGTAGCTACTCGCCAAGATCAAACAGATCGCCGACCTTTGGATAAAGGCGGGGGCGCGCCACCTAGGTGAATTAGTTCGCGAGTAATCACCATGTGTAAAATTATAGGGAGGTAGAGCCTTGACCTCCCGAAACGCGCCGTGCGCGATGTATAAACTCTTCTTCTTAAATACAAAGATGCGTAAGTTTTTTACGTATTTGAGAAAAAAATAATATTTGAAAGAAAGCTTGCAGAGAAGTTCCTGAGTTTATGTATAACCGTTAGCATTTTTCAAGACAGCACTCCATTGTGCTACAGACGGAAATCCCACTCAGCATTATCAGTGCCAAAAGCCGAAGTAGCACTAAAACCATTTCTGACACAATCAGCCCTCTCCCCATCTACCTTCCTCTGACATACAAATAATCTCAAACTAATTCGTGTGCCATAACACTTTATTTTTCATGAAAAAAGGAACAAAAGAAGATAATTAAACTAAGACTGACCCAACAACTCAAAATCATCCTAGAAAACTAAATCTAACTAACCCACAAATTGCATCATTTAATACCACCAAGAATCTGGGATTATCCGAGAATTGTTGCGAAGGTGAATTCCTCACCCTGCAAGTGGCGATCATTCCCACCCTATCCCTAAACCCAGGCAATGGCTTTGTATCTCTTTATATGAAAACACATGCACGGAAATCTGGACATGAGAAACAAACAGAGCATGCGAATTCAACATGTAACTTAACATAAGTATTGTTCAATATGTGCCATCAGTATATAATAACCACTGCTCTCAATTTAGAAATGGCAGAAAAGAGAGGAGAGATATGCATAAATATGTAAGACTCGTGTTACATATAATTGCAAAGAAAGCATAATTGAGAGGAATTTTTACAAAAAATACCACAAGATATTAATAATACCACACAGGTGTTCATACCAAGAAATACTCAACAAGAACTTGAATGGTAAACCAGAAGTCTGTTGACAAATTACAATATTAGGAACAGAGATGTTAAGTGTGAAAAAATAGTAAACAAGTGGCCAATCAGGTTTCTGTAAAACAGTATGGCTTAACCGGTGGCCCAGTAGTCAAACCCTACAAATGGGTCAGCTGTTGACAAATCATGTGCTTGTTCATACCAGATATGGTCAGAACTTACAGGCCGACAAGGATGAGACACAAAATCAAACCGCGCACCCCTTGAAGCTCTATCTTCAGTCTGGAGCAATTCATGTTGCTTTTCAATCCATGCTTTGTTAATAATTACTAACATCTACTTCAAGCACCATTGATTCGAGGACTCTCGCGTTCGATACAAAGAAGCCAACAAAGTCAACATGAGCCTGATTGCCAAGATAGGTTGACAACACAATTTTCTTTGGTATCTGTGATGCCATTCATTCGTTACCTCTGGCGTTAACTGAAAAGGCAGAAGAAATATAAAAATGGTGGCAACCTAACTTTAGAACAAGCATTGACAAAATATATAGTAGCAATTGGAAAAAGAATGCATGTGGATACTCAATTAGAGAGTATGATTAATCACCCGAGAGTAAATGGTTGACGTCTTGATGTATAGGTTCTCCAAGCAGGGAAAGCATTTCATGAAGGCAATAACCTTATCCAAACTAAGGTTGATATGCGTTAAAGCTAGAACTTTGACACTGTGCAGCACCAATTGCGAGTTAACAACAAACGATCCCTGCATTAATTAGTAAGCATGAAATAAATACTAAGCGCAAAGCTAACTGGATCCCCTCAATCAAGAATGTGAGAGGGACAAGGATGTAGAGAGAGGCAGTACGTACCATAAAAACTGAGGTGTCAAAAAAAAATGAGGTGTCAAACTTCAGTATGGGTTTTACAACAGGCAGCTGCCCCAAAACCTTCAGCTTTAGAGCCGACATTACTGAGATGACCATTTCGTCACGAAATCCATGTCCAAGAAGAAGCAATCTTTCTAGAAAGGGTGTATCTTGGATGATGAGGTGGTCTAACATGATGTCTCCCCTAGAAGGATCCAACCCGGTCCTCCTAAGGGTGCGCGAAGCATCCAAGCCGATGCTCCTAAGGGTGCGCAACACAATCCGGATGCGAGAGCAGCCGATGCTCTGAGTTAGCATGAAGCTCTGCAAAACAGGGCAAGCAGCGAGCAAGGCATACAGAGAGCTCGGGTATTTGGACACTCATAAGGCTCAGCTGCTTGAGAACCGGGGAGTGAAGGTCCCTGACACTGTTTTCATCTGGGAAACAGCAGCCGCCGAAGCTGGCGACGCGAAGGGTGGACGAGAAGCGTTGCACCAATGCATGCAGCGGCGTCGTTGGTGGCAATGGTGGCGGAGGCCCCGACCTCCTCTGAGGCGAGTAGCACATTGAGCCGTAGTGGAAGTCGAGCTCCTGTATGCTGTCGAGGGCGGGGGAGCAGAGCTAGGCGTCCAGTGTGGCGGCGAGGTGAGCGTCGTTCAAGAAGTACTGCCTGGGGACGGAGAAGCGGCGGCCGGGCCCCCGGTGTGAGGAGAGGATGCCAGAGACCTCGGCCAGCGCGATGCGGTGCTTGATAGGAGGCCCGTCATGGAGGTCGAGGTTGAGGGGGCAGGAACGCCAGATGTGGCACCACCGGGAGGTGATGGCCTGTGTGCGGCCGCCTTCCTTGGTGGGGAGGAGGGAGACGATCTCACCGAGGACGGCATCGGGGAGGTGGCTGATGCGGTCGTCCTCTTCCATGGCGGCGGTGGGAGGCGAGGGGCAGTTGGATTTGGAAGGAAATTAATAGTGTATTCCTCTTCCAAACTGCAATCGAGTCGAATTGGCCATCTTGTATTGTATTCATCAGGGAGTATTCAGCCCAGCCCACCCCAGACGAGCCCATTAACATCAGCAGATCGTGATTAGATCCCCTCAAAAAAAAGCAGGTTGGGATTAGATCCCCTCAAAAAAAGCAGGCCGACATTATATTAATAAGCAAGAAATTAGAGTTGCAATCTTACATGCACGAGAGGCGCTATCTCATGTTGCAGACCGCTATATAAGATATGAGACATCTATGCTAATTACTCATATTATTTAGAACAAATCTTTGGAACCCTAACACATAAATCGCTAACAAGGTTATGGGAACTCCATCTCCGGAGCGCCCATCTCTTCTGCCACCGCTGCCAAGGCCTCGACCAACTTCTTGTTGCCCAAGCATGCTGCCTTCCTGATGTTGTCCACTGCCTCATCAGACAGGTTCTGCCCATACAAGTAGAGGTATTCTGTGGCCGCAACATCCGGCATCCCTGCTAGAGGCTCCATGAACTGCAACTCGCGCATCAGCTTCTGTTGGGCCCTCTGTGCGACGGGCACCGACGACGGGCGAGCAGCCTATCTCAAACTGGAACGGGTAGCCACCGTGAGCCTCTTACGACCTCGTCCACCCTTCCGAGGCAAGGGTTGCAGCCTTGGGAGTAGTGGTGGTACTGCCTCCTTGAAAATCCTCCTGCAAAAGGCAGTACAACCGGCTAGTCCGTCGTCCGCAATCTCCTTATCCTCCACCGCTTCAAGTGCCATGGTCTGCTCTCTTGCGTCTTCAGATCCAGCAGCACCATCAACCTGCTCCACAACCATACCTGACTCGGTCGATGTGTCCTCAATGTCCACGATGGCATCCACCTGGGTATGCACATGCTGCTGAACAATAGAGCAGAACACCTCACTCTCTGCCTGCCAAACACGATCCCAGTCTCAAGCGAGCTAGATGTCTGCTTGCACGCTGGAGACTCCACTTTGTCTGCGCCATCATCAATGGCAGCTGATAAGCCGACGGCCTCGGTTCCTGCGACTCCTAGATCATGGGATCGAAGGCCCGGTCCTCCTGTTGTGGCTCACATGCCGCCATTTCTTCTGCTATCGGATTATGGTAGAGCTGCTGTTGTGATGCCACATTGTTGCGGCTAGAGTATCGTGGTGGTGACCGCGAACGGCGGCGTTCCCACTCATCAGATGTGTGAGCGAGGATGTCACGCTCCTGCCCCGACCACGATGGTGAGTGACTCATCGTGCGCCCACGCTCCAGTCCACCGTCCTTGGCCTTGCCCATCAGGGCCTGGCAGTATGTCAACTACGATCGGGTGCAGCCTCTCATAGAGCGCTCTGAGGAGCACTGTCGTGGCTCCTCTCTCGGTCTCGGTCCCCCGCTGTCATCGTTGTCGTGGTGGCCAACCAGAGTGCCTTGTGCCTAGTCGAAAGGGACAAAGCGTGGCCCAGAGCTACCAAGGGGGGATAGACTCCAATCTTCATAGCCCAACAACTGGACCAGAATGCCATTGATCACCATGGCCTGACCAACCCAAGGGGTGATGGGGTAGGCCACGCCACCAATCTCCACGGCCTCCTTCATCATGGCACTGTTGCGTTCAGTTGGACTCCCAAACTCAGCAAGGAAGAGGGCTGACCCATAGCGGGTTACCTTGACGTCATGCCTTGGAACGCGCAGCTGCCCCCTGAGCGCGCAGGCCACATCCGAGGCAGTGGCGTGGCAGCCTATTTGTGAACTGGAGATCACCACTGCGTGTGTGCACAACCTGTTTTCCTCTTGCAGGATCCCCTCCGTGGACACAATGTTGGCATGCTTACATGATGGGTGTTGTGGCACTTGGTGGTTAGTCGTCGGTTGTGACAAGCTATGGATGGGCAGCAGATGCAGTGCTTGGTGGTTGGGCGGTTGCTGCAAAGAGCTTTGGCTGGATGGCGGTTGCAGTGGCGGGGGGCTGCAGGTTAGTGGAGGGAAGGAGATGCGGCTATGTATGTTGCCAGGGGGGAAGATGATCCTCGAGCGGAGGTTGGCGGAGATTGGGTTCCGGCAAGCAGAGCAGTGGCGGGCGAAGTGCCCCACTCCCTTGCACTCCCAACAGCGCACCGATTCACGGCACTGGGCGAGGAGATGGTCCAAGGCGAGGCAACGATAGCAGCGACCAACGAGCCACTTCTTAAAAGTCTCCCGGCCTACGTTCCTTGCCTTCTCCTGCGTGGTCATGGCTGCTAGGAGAGGGATGGCAACATTGCGCTCCCTTTGCCTTGTCTTCGCTGCCTGCCATCTCGGTGAATGCTCATGCGCACCCAGCTTCTCATCGACCCGGTCCGACTGGATTTGGGTGGCCGGCTGTGCAGCAGGCTGCACCAGGATGGAGTTCAGACGATCTCCACGGCCAGGGGCAGCGTGCACCAGGGCAAGTGGCACGGCCGAGGGCGCCGCAACTCTGAGACTTGTAGCCGAAGGTGCCCTGGAGGGAGGTGCAGCGCACCCAGCTTCTAGGCCGGCCAACATTGGAGCTTTGGAGGGAGGCGCGTTGTCCACAAGCAGCACCTCCCCCTCCTCCGTGACATCGTCGCCGCCGCCATCGTCGTCGTCTTCGTCTTCGTCTTCATCTTCGTCTTCGTCTTCATCTTCCCAATCCACAAGCTCCACTTCATCATCAGACGGGGTCGCCGTTGCCGGGGAGGCAGAGGCACTGGGGCTTGCTGCTGTCTTGGTGGGGGAGCTAGAAGTGGCGCTGGGGGCTACCGCTGCCTTGTTCTTGAGGTCCGCCTGGCCTCCGACCACACCACAGCCTGTGTCCGGTGTGGTGAAGCCATCCACCAGCGAGACGTCGTCGGAGTGGAGCGGGGGCATCGGGGTGCTCAGTGTCCTCTCCATCGCTGAAGCCGGGAGCTCCCAGTGGCAGAGCACAGCCCCATCTCGATCTCCCCAGGGAGCGATGGATGTTGCTCAACTTGCCCATAGATCGATAGATCAGGATGCGGGGGGCTCGGATTTGGTGGTGGCTGGGAGAGATCGGGGCATGGGCAGAGGTCTGGCGTGGGAGGGGGGCCGGCGGCGCCCATGGGAGGGAGCAGGTCAGGTAACGGTTCGGGAGATGCCAGTGAGAGCCATTCTAAGAAAAAGTAGGACGAGCAAAAATTATCGGAGTGCCTCGATATATGGATGTATATACAAAAGCTAGCCGATGCAAGAATCACTATTGCTCTGTGCTAATATGCATGATTTCATCTTTTTGTTATTGTTACATATAAAGTATAAATAAAACAACAAAAAAATGATCTGGTACCATTTTGTGAAAAAAAAGTGCCGCAATCTTATTACATGCCCCTACTCACTAAGAATTTTTTTGTTAGCCTTAATTACAGCTTGGTCGCAAGCTTCACGTATGGAATCTATAAAAAAAGGGAATAATACATGCCACAATCTAATCACTGTACTGGTCAGTTTGTTATATTTTCCACGCACATATGCTTCCCAAAGCAGTGGTAACTCCTAAATCCTCATGATGAAACTATTTCTCTGCACTTGTTTCTGGACGTCAAAGAACTTGATGCCGAATGATTTCTATGGGCCCCTTGGAGCTAACATTTCTGGAAGTTGAAGAACTTGATGGAATAACCGAAGACGAAGAAGAATGCAATGATGTAGACGAAATGGGCGAGCACAACATAGCCGAGGAAGTCATGCCGGATGCCAAGATTATCCTTCAAGAACTGCTTCACCACCATGGGGCTCCCACCCGGAACTGAAACCTCACAATCGTTCTCCCCAAACTGAGACGCAATAACACCATAAATGGTCCATGACACAGGGTTTGCCCAGTAGTACCACCTCCACCAAATTGGTATCTCCTGCAACAGTCCCATAGCTCATAAGATTTGAGTCTCACTCAACTTGGAATCCAAACACACAGCGCTTAGCCTGGACGAGTAGAGCAGCTCACTCACCTGTCTACCAATGAGGAATCCAGAAAAGAGGTTCCAAAGGGGTAGTGCAAACATGATGAGGATGTTCGCGAGCAATGCAGACGGAGTGGACGCTACCAAACAATGTGAAGTAGTTGAAGCGTGCAGTGACGAAAAACAGGAAATAGAAGAATTTATCTACTTTCCAATCGAATCCGATCATTGAATATTTGAGGACTGTGTATAGAATCCCCTGGAAGACGTTGTAGATGACCTCCACACATGTCTGCCAAAACCAAATGGCAAATAAAGATGTAAATGGAAGGATTTAGTAGCTCATGGTTAAGATGCTCATATCCACATTCATGTGCGACCTATATATGGTGAGCTAAAACAGGCTATTTCATTTCATTAAAACTAAACAAAGGAAACTTCATTCCCTTTTACTCTCTCAAAGCCAGTAAAATTATTCTTCATTTATAGTAAGTATACCCTTCTGTCCACTACAGAATTTTATAGTCCCACTTTTTTCTTTAATCATTGTCGGCCACATTTCAATATTATATATTAGTAAGTATAAAAATCGTGAGGGCCACTGTTACAAGCATGGGCTCCAAGCTTATTTCAAACTAGTTCAATGCATCCCAAATTATTATATTTCACTCCAGATAATCATATTACCAAGACGGTTAAAGGTTACCTGAGCAAATGCATAGGATAATGGAGAGTACATCCCCGCTGCCTTTTCACGGTACAAAACTGCTCGCTCAATCGCTACGACAGGCTGATCGCTGATGCAATTTGAACCCCCAAGAAAGAAGATAGCACTGAAAGTGACTCCAAGTAGATTATATAAATCTTGTTGTGAATCTCTGCATATCATAAATAAAAAACATAAAAGTATTATTGCCATCATAAAAGCAAACATAGAATCTTCCAACAATTTTTGTTTCAGTTACAGCATCACCATACATGTTCTTTCCTTTTTGCCAAAATACTGTACCAAATAGAAGCCCAAAGAGAAATGTCATCAGATAGCACGTGGCATTGTAGGGTGGATTCTTCCAATAGGAATGGTATTGCTTCCAAAAGTTTGCAATGCATTGACTGTAGAACTTCTGCGAATATTTTGTAGGAAATGACAGATCCTGGTAGTCTGGTGGCGGAACACTTAACTCCTTGATAAGCTCTTGATTTTTTCTGGTTATAGTTATGAAGGAAGAAATAAGTGTCAATAATATAAAATTAAAATACATCCCCTGCATTTCACAAATTTTGTCCAAGCCCCCATTCCTAGCACAAAACAATGAATCATCTAATCTAGAAGTTGGCAGCAGATGACCCACATATCCTAGTTAGATGCCATAGGAACCAAATTTTTTATTCCACAATGGACAAGAATTATGAATCAATGGTCCCCAAGAAAACAAACAATAATATGAACGTGGGAAGTAAAATGACAACAGAGCCTATTTATTACTCTCTTTCAGTGATTTTTTTTCCTTGTGAAAAACAAGGATTGGTAGAACCAATCAACAATAAAGAATAGTCTTGTCGAAAAATTTAGGGTGGTTACCTATAAAGCACAGAGTTAGCATAAATTTCAAAAAAATTAATGTTCAATCGAGCCTCAGATAGAGGAGAGCTAACATCCAGCACCCATGTAGCAGGATTATATCCTACTGTGATCTTTGGAACACCTGGAATTGCCTGCAGGAAATGAGATCAACAAAGGTTAAAATTCCTACTTTTGGTACACCTGCATGGACTTCATGCCTTATTTGGTCTTTGCTGTACTGGTCATATATTTTGTTAGCAAGTTATGCATTCCACTTGACAAACATCTAAAATCTTCTCACTCCCCAAACTCAAACACATAACAACAGAGATCTGACCTCAAAATATTCGACTAGTTTGTGAGAGTGGCGACCAAGTTCACCGGCATAAATAACTTGACCTCCACGTTTCAAAAGCAGAAGCTGGAGAACAAACCAGTTAGTTGTGATGATATCACATTGGTAAAAACTAAAACATTAAATGATTTCTAGATGCACACACAGAGATTTTGAGAGAGAGGACCTCATCAAAAGACTCAAATATGTCGATGCTGGGCTGATGAATTGTGCAAACCACAGTACGCCCAGTGTTAACCGTATTTCTCACTGTACGCATGACAATTGCTGCAGCTCGAGCGTCAAGACCAGAAGTTGGCTCATCCATGAAGATGATTGAAGGGTTCGCTACCAGCTCCACAGCAATTGTCAGCCTTTTTCTTTGCTCAGTCGATAACCCACTAACTCCAGGGAGACCCACAAGTGCATCACGCAACACATCAAGCTCTACAATGGCCATCACTTCCTCCACAAACATCTAAGTGGTTGAAGTTTAAATAACTTGATCAGAAACAATTGCTGTTTGGAATTTCATAACAAAGTATATTTAACTCAGTGAGAAGAGCATGCTGGTTGCCTTTACCTTTTTCATACCATCATCAATATCTGAGGAAAGACGCAGCCAGGCTGAGTAGGTGATGGATTCAAATACAGTAACATTTGGAGAATGGATATCAGTCTGTTCACAATAACCACTAATCCGAGCAAAAGTTTCTTGTTTTTTGGGGTAACCAGACAGGGTAATATCTCCTTCAATAGCAACACTAGTTTTCCTTCCTGCCAGGACATCCATTAAAGTGGTCTTTCCAGCTCCACTCACACCAACTAATGCTGTCAGAACCCCTGCCCTAAAAGCGCCACTGATATCAGAAAGCAGCTGTAGACGGCTTTCTGTGAATCCTTGTTCCTTCATTTCCTGAAAAAAAAGATCTAAATATCAGATAGTTTGATTTTGGATAGAATCTATTTTTTAATTCATATCTGCCTTTAAGTTTTTATATATTTACTTACTGCAGGCATGTCAAGATAATAATTTATATGATTAAAGCAAAGAGAAAGAGGCTGGACAGGCAAATCAACACGTGAGCGGGACTGAGCTAGTATGTTTGTTGCTCCATTAGCGCCTGCAAAAATAGGATATGAAGATATGCATAAAGCATTAATGCTTGTAATGTAAAACAGGAAAAGTCCAACAACAGACTAGACAAAAAAATGTTTTCGATGATGTAGCAGTCTAATATACATGCATGTACACGATACACTGAAAGAGATTAAAACATGACAGCTACATGTTTTGGCACCTGGATCACTGTATACAGCTTGAGATACATCATTGTTTCTTGCATCCTTGCTTCTTCCTTTCAGTACCATTTCATTTACATTGTCTTCAACTTCTGAAACATCATTGTTTCTTGCATTGGAGCCACTACTAGCTGGAAGGAACGAAATATATAAAGAATAAGTTCCTGGCTTACCAAAGTGTCCACCATAAATACAAGAATAAAAAACAATAGTGTTTACGACTTGAATATGTAAGGGCCCAAAGGTAGAGCGTGTTGAACAAAATAATAAATCCTATAAGGGCTCCGATGGAAAGCCAAAACCCCCATTCTTCAGTAAACAAGCCTTTGGATTTGAGGATTACCTTTCCTACTGTTGGTGCGTCAATAGTTGTGTCATTGTTTGGCAGCAGTAAAAAGGCAATCATTAATTCAAAATTAAAATCACCATTCCAAGATTATAGTGTCCTGTTGTCATCTGAGCCTCAACAAGAAGAAAATAAGTAGGTTCATACAAAAAACTTACAATAGCCCATCTACTATCAAGGAATTCATTGATAGATATTGCATTTTGGCTATACATCATAGGTGATGCCCACTAACCCCAGATCCACCATGGTTTGATGTCATCTGTTGACATCGTATTCAGAAGTCAGAGGTTATTTCTATCCATATAAATGATAGGATTTCGCTGATTTCATGTCTTTTTTGAGATAATGGATAGAAATTCATTCTCTATATCCACACATAGATATGTACAGCAAGTGATTTCGTGTTCCTAGAGTGACAAAAAAAATGAATGACAGCATACTTACCTCTACGGATGACAAATCCTCCAAGGATGAAAATATTGACCAGCACAAGCGTCCCAAAAGTATTGGCCACAACCATTGTTTTACAAATAGCACCAAGAAACCGGAATAAAGCCATTGCCATTTGGTGTGTGGCAAAGAAAGCTATAAACTGACGAAAAAACCTATATACCAACAGAGAGATGACTCATGAAGCTGCAATGTCCCATAATATAATATCAAAATGACAAAATCCAACTATGTAAATAAATGACAAAAGTTGGTTCAAGAATTATATATGGATACCTTCCTGCAGCAGGTGCAAAACCCATCACATAGTACGTAAGAACGCCCCATACTGCTGCTTCCACGACTGAGATAGGAACTTTTAAGATTATGTTTGCCACTCCTAAGGTCCATGCAGGGAAGAATAAGAAATCCCTATGTTTGTAGAATACAGGAAGCTTCGTTATGGTCAATTGTATATCTCAGCAAACCCATTGAACATTATCGTAATTAAACCATAAGTCAGAGCCCCAAAGAATTTGGTGCCATCAGAAATCTGCCCATGTGGCATATTTGTTCTGAGGAACACAGTCATGGACATGAGCGCAATGATGATCAGCTGGGTGACCTTGAAAATGTAGATGAAGGGTTTGCGCTTCATCAACAGCTGCTCTCTCGACATCACCGCCTTGAGGGATTCCCAGCTGGAAAGCCCATACTTTCTGGTGGCCAACACAGAAGGATGGGTTTTGGACTTGTCAAAAGGAATTTGCAGCTCCTTCTGCATCTGCTGGCCAGGATGGAATAACTTGAAAAGTTCTGCAAAAACTGGCACCGATACATAACGATACTGCTCCTGATCAAGGCACCAGTATTGCTGCTGGTCTTTCTTGGAGGTAACCTCTTGAAGAAAGTCTGCAACACCTTTCCTGTAGCTGCACCAACGTCATATGGAATGGATGCCGCGTGCGTCGCGACTGCAGACTCGAGACCGTCCAGACTACCCATAAAGCTGGCAAGGCAGTATTTGGAGCAGCAGCTGACCAATGGACCCGCCTAAACCCAACCAATGAGTAGACGACAACAGAAAAAATATAGCCAATGGACACACGACAACTCCCTAAACGTGCAGGCGCTCTGGCCATACTCAGAGCACGATACTGGCCGGGAAGGCTGCACCACGGCAGTTTTTGAGAAGCAGCTGCCCAATGGGCCCGTGGACTCTCAGCGAATGCACGCACGACAACAGAACGAGCCTGCTTATGGGGAGGCGACAACAAAAAGAGTCCACCAATGCTTTGACCGGGCACCGCTCTAGCTCTTTTGTCAACGCTATCGCAACCATTCACCGTGCATCAAACCACCACAATTTCATCTGATATCGTGGACAACTTGAGCACACGAGCAGGCCACAGTGAATGTTCTCTTTAAATTAAATCTCTTTAAATGAACACGAGTGGGATGAGTCGATCGAATTAATCGGTTAAACTTCTTCTTAGCCTCCTCTTCGGCCTCCAAAGCAAGATTAGTGGCACCACCATGAGCGATGACGACGGTGCCCCTAAGGGCACGTATGCAAGCTCCTCCTTGACCTTATCGATGAGCTCATGATCTCCTTGCCTGCAGTCGTGCGAAGAACAGGATGAGGGCTCAAGGCTATCCTTTTCCTGAAGCCAATGGAACCTAGGATGCGGCACACATCATCCATGGTTGGGCGCACAATTCTCGTCGGGTCTGGACTATGGCCTCTTCATCGGCAGGCCATAAGGTACGCAGAAAACAAACTTCATCTTTGACATACGGTTGTGCGGATGCGACGGTAGCATCTCTAGAGATTTTCTTATACTAAATGATAATTATAGTGTTATGACTCATTAAACCCTTAATCCTCTTTTGATAAATAAATATTCTAATTATTAATTGTTAATCTAATTTTGATTACAAATAATTATATATGAGGAACAATCTACTTCTCTCTCCTAATGGGTAGCAATGTACTTGCCTTTAATTAGAAGAAATTAAATTGAGACAAATTATATAGGTTTTCATCGCATAATATTGAGTGCAATGAAAATGTAATGAAACAAAAAAATATAGCCTTCAAGACCAATCAGTACATAGACGTCAAGGCTTTAGATGACACTATAGCTTAGCTACTTGCAATACACGGGCACTTTTGCTACTCTTTATAAAAACAAGATTCAGAGTGGATTTTGGCAGCTCTAGGAGTCTCGGAGATCCTCTAATTGTGATCCCAATTCCCTTTGTAAAACAACACCTTTTCCTTTATGTACGCAGTACGTACTGCTCCGATGGAGCCGAACCAACCAGCACGAGGAGGCCGCCGCCGCCGCCGCCGAGCAACCCAAAAAAAACCCTAGTTCTGCGATCTGCCTGGTGCAAGCAGGTAGCATGCCACCACTAACGGACGAGATCGTCGAAGACATCCTGCTGCGGATCCCGGCCGACAGTCCGGCGACCCTCGTCCACGCCAGCCTCGTCTCCAAGCAATGGTACTACCTCGTCTCCGACCCCAGCTTCCAGCGTCGTTTCCGCGAGTTCCCTCACCGACGCCGAGCGCCGCAGCCACCCATAGCCGGTGTAACACCCTAGATTTTCAAGTTATAAAAAAATAGTCAAAATGATTTTTAGTGAATAAATAATTAGGCAAAATAAATGTTTTTATGGAAATGAAGTTGTAACATGGTAGAAACATGATTGAGCATTCATGCTGGTGCATATTTTTCTTGTTGTGGTATTTGATTTGGAATTGAATTTCAAAATATATTGAAATTTCATTTGAAAAAGGTTCAAATAAATGAAAAAACTATTTCTTTTCTCTCCTCTTCCCTTCTTCCTTTTTGGCCCGGTCACTGGAACAGCCCAACCGGCCGGCCTCCCTTCCCTCTCCGCGCAGCCCGCTCTCCTTCTTGGGCCGAAGGTCGAAGCCGGCCCAGCCGCGCGCGCTGCCCGCCTTCTTCTTGGGCCGAGGCCGCCAGCCCATCAAGCCGCTCCGCGCGTCGTCCGTCCGCGACCGCGCCTCCTCTTCTCTGGCTGACAAGCGGACCCCGCCCCGTCTCCTTCTACCTCCGACCGGCCTCGACACCGAGTCGGGAGTCCGACCATGCCACCCGTACCGAAGTCTGCTCGCTCGCACCCGCACCCTCCAAGCTATATAAGCCTTAAATCCGCGCCGCAATCTTTCCCTCCGAACCCTAGCGCCAGCCGCCTTGCTTCCCTCGAGCCGCCACGCGGAACCCTAGCCGCCATTGCCAAGGTCCGCCGGAGCTCGCAATTTGCCACAACCGACGGGTCATCTTCGTCATCAACTAGCTGGCAAGCTCTGTCTTGATCTTCTGAGCACGTGTGTGCCTTCAATTTGGTTCAAGTTCATCTAACCCGAGCCACCACCGTGTGCAGACCGTCGCCGTCCGCCGCGTCGAGCTCCTCGCCGACCTCATCGCCTCTCGATCTCCATCTTCTCCACAGGTGAGCATGGTGTGAGCTTCTCGTTCGAATGGTACCGGTCTCGTTGCTAATGGTGGCCAGAATCGGCCGGTTCAAATCTCCGGCGAGCTTTGCTCACCGCCGGCAATGGCCACCGCCATGTCGGGCATCTTCTCCGGCGAGGCCGACTGGCCAGATCGATCTGAGCCGTCCATCTTGAAACGATCGGCCAGAAACAGCCGTACCCCTTCGGCCGGCGGTTTTGCCGAAAACCCCCTGGGTTTTGGTTTAATCTGTTAAGAGCCCTTAGCGGCTTCGATAGAATACGTTTTCTCTACTGAAAAGCGTAATTTCTGTTTAACAGATCCATAATACGCTTTGTCCACTGAAAAGCGTATTTTTCTTGTAACAGCTTCCAAAATACGTTTCCTTCTCTGGAAAACGTATTTCCTCTTTTCAGTTTCAGAATACCCTTTTACTTATTTGTAGTTATGTCATTATGTTCAAAAGCTTATATCTTTCACGTTTTAACTCTGATTTGGTCCGTTCAAATTCTGTTAGATTCATAATTTCGTAATCTACGCAGTGATGCTACTATTGAAGTATTTTAGAAACTTTATATTTTTAGTTTATATTTAAAGTATTTATTTATCTACAGGAAATCTTTGAAAATTCATAACTTCACCATTATAACTCCGTTTTCAGGAACTTGAAGTCTGTGTGATCGTAGCCATGAGTAGAATAGTTTTATAAACATTTTATTCTGTTCTGATGATATTGGTGTACTATTCCTCTAATAACTCTTTGTTTGCTTTGTGTATGTATGCTCGATTAGATTGTCTGGTGTTGATTGTTAATGTCGAGTTCAGATGGTGAGGGTTTTATTGAACAAGGCTACCTTGAGGATCAGCAGGACCAGCAGGACTTTGTGAATCAAGGCAAGTATAGCATGGATCTTCCTTGTTACCCATACACTAAATAAATACTGTATTTTCATGAGTCCACTTGATGACCCTAGAGATTATAACTAGATATTGTTATCTTGATTCCTTGATACTTTTAGGTTGCATTGGGTAGCTATGATGCTAGTGTTTAATGAATATCATGATCTCATGGCTTGATGAGTAATTGTGTCATGAACAGTGATAATGACTTTTAACGACCTGAGAGCTAATCAGTAACTGAACCTCCGGGATTGGCAGTACAGTTGTGAGGGCTATATGGCTCTGGCTTTAGCTCAGTATGAGGACCTTTTCTAGCTTGCTAGTGGTTCCCTTAATGGTGCAAGGGGGTGTGTTTTGGGTTGGGTGTAGTTAGACCCCTGTCTGCATGTGTATAGGCTGCGGTTATGTGCCATCAGAAGGGGGGATACTACATTCGTAGGGCACAGAAACCTCAGCGGCCCTAACATGTTAGACAAACCTTTGAAAGGCTTTATAGTGAACCCTGCCGGCCTTCCTTGGTAGTGGGCTAAGAGGCTGGCCGCCTCGGGTAAAAGGGTAAATCATGACTCACAGTGAAAGTGTACACCTCTGCGCAGAGTTTAATAAACTGGTATACTATCCTTGCTCAAGGACATGAGCGGCCTTGGAATTCCTTACACTAATGATGATCTCTCTTGTCATGCTAAAAAGTTTATTCATTTGCTGTTATGCTTACTATTCATTTATGTTACATTGATCATGATGGTTTTGGAAAATACTTGCTACCTTGATGCTACTTAATTGCTCAACTTGATTAACTTATAAAAGCTAAATGCAGTCAAACAGTGTCAGCTTATTTGAGCCTCATTAACCCATGTTATGCTTGTTGAGTACGGTTGTGTACTTATAATTTCTTTACTTTCAATTTTGGAAAATTCCGGATGGATAACAGATGAAGGTTAGAATGAGAGCTATCGCGATGAGTACTAGGCTTGGTGTTCACCAGTTGACATGTCTCTGTGGGAAGCTTCCACAATAAAGATATTCTAGTTTTTATTATTTATGCGCAATACTCTATAATGAATATTGGTTCGCTATGTAATAAACAGGGTGATGATACTCTTTGTAATTTGTCTTCTTATATGTGCGACTGTTCCTGGGGCGCATATAAGGCTATTTATACATTCTATTTTTATCCTTAAAAATGAAGTGTGACAGCCGGCTTGCTCACCTACTCTCACGGCGTCGTCACCACTCGCTTCGTTCCGACGACGGCCTCCGGCGGCCAGCTGCCCCCATGCATCCCTACGCGGATTGAAGCCGTGCGACTCGCGCCATGGCCGTGTCCTCCTCCACACCGTTGGTTGCGAGCACGACCCCATCCACTTGGTAGTCTGGAACCCTATCACGGGCGACCAGCTGGAACTCCCCGAGCCGCCGGCGCGCCTTCCATACATGTGGTCTGCTGTAGTGCTCTATGCCGCCACTGCCGGCGGTGCGTGTGACCACCTCGACTGCCATTGTGGACCCTTCATCGTGGTCATTGTGGGAACTGGATATATCAGGCACAAGACTCGCGTTTACATCTACAACTCGGAGGCTGGTGCATGGAGTAATGAACCAACTGTCTTTGTTCGGCATTCCGGTGGATATATTGACAGATCAGTGCGCAGCACCCTTGTGGGGAATACACTCTACTTCATGCTTTGCAAGTTTATGATTGATTTTCCCCGTAAAAATATCCTCGAGTATATTTAGTCACGAGGGGAATAACAGTGGTAAAGCTACCCAAAGTGTCCAGGACCAAAATATTTGGACCAATTGAGTTCACGACAATGGAGGACGGTCGCCTAGGGATTGTAAGAGTGGAGGATGATTCGAGACTTTGCCTCTGGTCAAGGAATGTTGGAGTACCAGGATGGGTGCTATGTAAAGCCATCCGGCTTGCGAATTTGCTCCCCTCTCACGACGACCCATTGGAATGGACTCAATGGCGTGTTTTATATGGCTCTGCAGAAGGTGTAGGTATCATATTACTGACATTCAAAGATGACCTCTACACGGTTGATCTAAGGTCTGGCCAGTTGACCAAGGTTTATAAACATGCGGACTCATGGCTCACCGTTCCTTACATGAAGTTCTGCACTCCAGGTACAAGAAGTCTGCATGCCCTAATAACAATCTTTGTCCCTGTACATATATGGATTGCTTATTTATTCTTGAGAACAATTAGTTTAAGTAATGAAATATATTATGACAGTATGATTTGATAATGAGCATCTGTTAAGTTCTTTGATTGCTATGGAGCATCCTAGAAAATATAGGTTGGGTGTACAGGGGTTTTATTATTATGTTTTTATTTCTCACTGTTGGATGATTAAGTCTGACAAGACCACTATATAACTTTGGGGCAACTGATTATGTAACACCCACTTCATGTGGAAATATGAGGGTTATCTTTTATCAAAGGTAGACAAGTCGTTTGACTTGGGACAAACCTAAATTGACCTATAATTTGGTTACAACCGAGAGAGAATTTGTTAATTCAAGCTGCGATGGAGCATTGAGTGCCCAATTCAATGCTAAATGTGCTTTTACAGTTTGTATATCAACCTGATGCCGATATGACCAAAACCAATACATTCCTTTGCTATGAATGCTTAATGTTTTATGCTATGAGTCAATAATGCCACTTAGCTGCATAGAAATATGGATGATTATCTCTGACTGGTCTAGTGTTGTTATTACCTCCTGTAGCAGTGCCTGAATAAGTCTGTTGAGTACTCTTTCTGTTAGCAGTCAGTTTCACGTTCAATTTGGCCAAGTTGATTTCTCAGATAATTTGATGTTACATTCAAATATTTTGTATTTCTGCAGTATTCAGAGCACCATCTTCACTCGAGGGACCAAGAACAAGCACCTCAAGTGACACTTAAGTTGGCCTTCTTGATTAGAAAGAGAAGTGACATGCAGAATTGCACAATAAAAGCAAGATAGGTTCAGATACAGAAAGTCAGCAATAATTTCTCAGAAAATGCAGAGAAGAGAATGACGGGACAAAAACGCTTGCTTATTGGAGCACTTTCAGTTTCTGTTCCAAACTATCATGATCGATTTCAGCAGATGGTGCAATATTGTAGAACCGTAATCAATTGTACTTTGGAGACACTTTCAAGTTCCAGTTGAACTTAACTTACATTGGTTGATGATGACTATAAGAAAAATAAAAAAAAATCGTCTTCTTTTTTCAGGGTATCTTTATAACATATAAATGTCCATACCAAATGTTCATTTTTGTCCTCAAAGGAGTACTGAGGCAAGCTAGTGCAAAGTTCAATTCTTTTTGCTCACAGCCAAGTTTCATGGCCAGCCTGTGTCTTCCTAGGTGCACCACGGTAGGGAGCGCCTGCCGCCCTGGTGCAGGCGACCATACATAGGAGGAAAGGCAGCACACGCCTGTGCATTGGCGACATCTTCCTGTGGCACCCAAAACCTA
>CM041631.1:65213873-65251246 GCA_023333625.1 Bothriochloa decipiens
AGCAAAAAACGCCCACACAGTGGGCGTTTTTTGGGCTCCGCCTATATATACCCAGCCCGCCTCTTCAGATTTTCATTATATTCAAACTGACAGGGCTTCGCCGTTTACTTCCTTCCCCTCCCTCCTCTCTTCTTTCTTTTTTCTAGAAAATTTAGTGAATATAATGAAAATCTGAAGAGGGGGCTGGGTATATATAGGCGGAGCCCAAAAAACGCCCACTGTGTAGGCGTTTTTTAGGGGCCAGGGGGCCGCCTGTAAAAGTGCGCGGCCGGCCTCGCCCTTTTGCAGGCGGCTCCCTGGCGCGCAAAAAACGCCTAGTGGGCGTTTTTTGGCTGCTTCGAGGCCCGCCCGTAAAACAGCGCGCACTTTTGCAGGCGGCCCCCTCGCTACCAAAAAACGCCCACGCAGTGGGCGTTTTTTGGGCGCCAGGTGCCGCCCGCAAAAGCCGGCACCGGCAGCGGTCGGCCCTGTGCCATGTCACATATAACGCCCACACAGTGGGCGTTTTTTAAAAAACGTCCACTGTGGGCGACTAGTTCAGTCATATTTCGAAACAAAAAATTAAAATTGTAAACTTTTTTTAAAAAAAATTAAAAATAAAAAAATTCTTTGCTGCTGCGAGTGGTTTGGGGGAAATGGGGACGACACTAACTGTGGGAGACGGCTGATGAAGAACAGAACAATGGGCTCAGGCAGTTGGGCCCTGCGTCCGAATTATGATGGGCTCTGATGGAGGTGTAGGCCCGTTGGAATCTGAATTCGGCCCAACTCGTGTAGCAGCAGTATCCTCCTCTTCATCAGACACCGGAGAGGAGACTTTCACCGACGAGTCACTCTCACACTGAAGAAGCAAAATTCACCTTGCGCATTTATCAAAAAAAAAAACTATGTGCAGGAGAATATAAAATTGATCATATCACCATACGTGTCGCATATAAACTGTTATGTTTCACAGCATTTCAGGGTAGTTTTCAGTGTTCGTTATGTTATATTGTTCATTCATGCTGCTCTTGGATCAAAACCAAAACACCCAAGGCATCTTGAGGCAGTGGTTTCACAGCATCAAGTTCTATTTGTCAGTGCACAAGTTTGTAGCCTCATCCTTTTACAGGCCACACAGAAACAGAACCAAAGAAGCATTTCTGTACTGTACGTATATGTGACAAGCTAAGCTTTAGCAATATCCAGCGGCACACAGCCATCAGCCTCCCCAACCAGGAAACCGTCAAAATGCATAGCCCGCGTCGTCACCCAGTTAAGGTTCTGACTCTGGAATTTTACTAAGTGTTCACAAAAACAAAATATCACAACAATAAATTATGTCCGGTTAACATCTAATGAATTAGAAAGCCACATGATATTGAAACTTATGCAGGAATGACATGCAGCAACTGAATAGTATTAGAAGGAAGCAATGGTATGCGAATTTCAGGACTTCATCACAAGCAGGAATGCTGGAACACATCACAGATAGAGTAGGACAATGTATTGGTTAACAACTTGCATAGTAGCCCAATAAAGCTAAGAAGTTTTTACACTACTACATACTAGCCCAATGCTGCTACTTAAACAGATGCAAAAGTGTTGTCCCAGCATAGACATCATGCGACATACCACTACCATACTATTCAATTACCACTGCTCCAGAACCTCTCACATGAACACCTCAAGTTTTTCAAGCACCTCTAACATGAACACCTCAAGTTTTTCAAGCACTTGAGCCACCCTCTGTGAGGATCGGTAGAGGGAGAGAAGGGAAATCGGAGCAGGCTTGGAGAAGAAGAAGAAGTTGAGGACGAACAGAGGAATCTTAGTTGGAGATAATGATTCTATTGTTTACAAATTGCATAAGCTTTTGGACCAGCTCACCCTCTCCCTTATATTACAGAGGACTTGCCCCTTTCACGCACGCAGGCGGAAGTTTCAGGCCCATTGCTCACCAGCGTATTTTTGATTGGGCTTCATGAGTCTTGCCAACTTGGGCCGTCCTTCGTGGGCCTGTGTATTTGTAGATGGACGGCTAACATCCCCTCCCCCTTTAGGCGCTGCTTGTCCCCAAGCAGTGGCACGGGGAAACTCCTGACGCAGAGCATCAGCGTCTTCCCAAGTCACGAGAGCCAAAAGCAAATTTTTCCACTTGACCAAAACTTGAGAGACCGAATTTGATCCCCATGTAACAGATGTCCAGAATCTTTTCCGGAGCGAGATGAACAGCAAAATCAGAAGGCAAGACTGGCGATACCTGATGATGCGGACCAATCACCTTCTTGAGCTGGGAGACGTGGAACACCGGGTGGATTGCTGAATGGAGTGGAAGTTCAAGCTTGTATGCCACCGATTCCACACGGGCCAGCACATTATAGGGACCGAAGAACCGGAAACTCAGCTTTTGATGTGAGCAAGGAGCCAGCGAAGTCTGCACATAAGGCTAGAGCTTGAGAAAAACGAGATCTCCCACTTCAAAGCTGTGTTCAGACCGATGCTTATCAGCCTGCTTCTTCATACGAGTCTTGGCACGGAGCAAATGCTGCTGGAGTAAGGAATCCATGAAGGATGACCTTTGGACCAGAGACGGACCTCACTATTGGAAGAGGAGGTCGGATCGGCGCCTAGCATACATGGAGAATATCCATATAGAGCTTCAAACGGAGAACGGCCAATAGCTGAATGATTGCTGGTGTTATACCAAAACTTAGCAGCAGTAAGCCATTCCTTCCATTTGTTGGGATAGGCATGTATGAATCAGCGGAGATAAGTTTCCAGACACTGGTTGCCGTCAGATTGCAGGTGATAAGCTGAGCTGCGGCATAATTCAACTCTTCCTGCAGTAAGGAGCTCAGACTAGAAGTGGCTGGTAAAAATGCGATCTCTGTCCAAGACAAGAGCACTAGGAAGCCCATGATGACGATAAACATTGTCATAGAATGCATTGGCCACTGAAACTGCAGTAAAGGGGTGACGAAGGGGAATGAAATGACCATACTTAGTCAAGAGATCGTCCACCATGAATATGCAGTTGAAGCCATGAGACAGAGGGTGGCCTTCGATGAAATCCATTGAGACCATGTGCCATGCTGAATCAGGGACCGGCAAGGGTTGCAAGAGGCCAGGAAGTTTAGCTCTGTCATACTTAGACTTGCTGACTGATTAGGCATGACTGAATGAAGTCCTTGACTGCTGCTTTCAAACCACGCCAAGCAAAGCACTATTTGAGACGTGCCACAGTCACTGGCACTCCAGAATGACCTCCCCAAGTGCTGGAATGGAACTGAGAGATCAGTGAATGTTGAAGATCAGCATCAGTGCCTACCCAAACTCTAGACTTATAACGGAGAATACCAGAGTGGAGGAAAAAATTAGGCACAACATCTGGGGCGACGGCCAGCTTAGTGATCAATGCCATAGCAACAGGATCGCACAGACAACAATAGTCCATGAGGGCACCAGAGAAGAAACAGCGGCACAAACTGCTGGTGGACTTGGGTGGCGGGACAGGGCATCGGCCGCCCTGTTATCAGAACCAGCATGGTATATATCCTATACTGAAGGCTCAACAGCTTAGAGAATATGCGCTGCTGCCAATAAGTGTGGATTCGTTGATCAGGAAGTTGGGTCAGACTCTTCTGATCAGTCACAATGCTGAATTCTTGAAATTGCAAATAGGAACGCCATGCTTGAACTGCAAATAGAATTGCCATGTATTCTTTTTATAAGTAGATAGTCCTTTGGACTTGCTGCCCAGTGCTTTACTCAAATACGCCAAGGGGTGGCCATCCTGCATTAACACCGCACCGACTCCGGCATCAGAAGCATCTGTCTCAATAACGAATGTCTGTTGAAATTGGGGAGTGCCAGCACTGGGGATTGACAGAGAGCCAGCTTAAGAGCTTGGAAGGAAGCATCATGCTCAGGAGTCCAGATAAACAGAGAATTCTTCTTCAACAGATTTGTTAAAGGTTTAGCGATGATGCCAAAATGGCGAACGAAACGCCTGTAGTAGCCTGCCAAACCCAAAAAGGACCGGAGCTCTTTCACTGAACTTGGAGTGGGCCAGCACTGAATAGAATCCAACTTTGAGGGGTCAGTCTCTACTCCCGCAGCACTAATGACATGACCGAGATAAGCAATCCTGGACTGAGCAAAAGTGCACTTGTAGCGTTTGAGGCACGATTGATCCTTGCTTAACAGTTCAAGAACAATGCGCAAGTGTTGCAGGTGCTCTCCCAAGGACCGGCTGTAGACAAGGATATCATCAAAGAAGACAAGAGCGAACTTCCATCGGCATGGATGCAGAGTGGAATTCTGGCATCTTGAAATGATCCAGGAGCACCAGTCAGGCCAAAAGACATCACACCTCTAGCTTCAGTGAGGCGAGCCGTTTCACCTCGATCTTCAAATCATCGATGACGCCATCAACGCCCGGCTTCCATTCGTCAAACGCTCGAGCGGCATCCTCCAGCACCTCGAGACGAGTCGCCGAGTCAGACGCGTTGGAGTTGAGCTTGCGGTCGAGGTCGTCGAAGCGACGCTCCACGCCGTCGAAGCCGGCGGAGAAACACTTCTCGATCTCGTCAAGGAAGAGCTTCTGTGCCGGATCCATGACCCCGAGCTTCTTCTGACGACGGGTGAAGTGGTCGTGGGCGGCGGCGGACGCAGGATCCAGAACGACGGCGCACTCCACAAGTTGCGATTCTGGGACTGGAACTACAGGATCCCCAACCCAAGCTGCAGCTCACAGACTTGAATCAGGAATCAACCAACCAAATCCAGTGGAATACAAGCAACCGATGGGATCTCGTGCGGTCGATCGAATCACGGCCGAGGATCGGAGTCTCTGATACCAGATGTGAGGATCGGTAGAGGGAGAGAAGGGAAATCGGAGCAGGCTTGGAGAAGAAGAAGAAGTTGAGGACGAACAGAGGAATCTTAGTTGGAGATAATGATTCTATTGTTTACAAATTGCATAAGCTTTTGGACCAGCTCACCCTCTCCCTTATATTACAGAGGACTTGCCCCTTTCACGCACGCAAGCGGAAGTTTCAGGCCCATTGCTCACCGCGTATTTCTGATTGGGCTTCATGAGTCTTGCCGACTTGGGCCGTCCTTCGTGGGCCTGTGTATTTGTAGATGGGCAGCTAACACCCTCACTAGGTCCCTCACCTGCACAAGCAGGTTCCAATTCTGCACGAATTCATAAAGTTTGAGAATGGCATCGTCAGCTGAATAATGAATCAAATTTGCCTCAATGAGCAACTACAGTATTTCTCATCAACCAAACAACAGTATTTTTTTTTTTTGACAAGTCGACGGGAGGGGAGAGGATCCCCCACCTGATGATCATTGCTCTTGGCTCTAGAAAGCCAAATGTTTGAAATACAGTTGATACAAGATTATTTTACATATCACATTGCCGCGGCTAAAATAGCGCACCAAGCGTCGCCTACTTGCCTATCCTTCTTCGGCAATCGAACTTTTCACAGGGTGGCTTCCGACTTACATGCCGACAGAGTTGCGGTCAGCGTGCTCCTGTCATCCCTGAACACCGTACTGTTTCTCCTCTTCCAAATGTGCCAGCAGCAAAGCATCAAGAAGGTCCCAAAGTGTTTGACTGGGATGTGATCAGGGTTCACAATGTCCTGCAGCTTTTCAATGGTCCAATCCGGATGAGTTCAAATTTGAACGGCATCCCAGAATTGGCGCGCTGCTGTGCATCCGAAGATGATATGGGCCGGCGTCTCCTCTGCTGCCTGACACACATCACAAGTTGTGTTGTCAACAATTCCTTTCTTGATCAAATTTGTCTTGCACTGTATTCTGCCTTGCGACATTAGACACGTGAAGAACTGAACCCTTGGTGGCGCCTTGTTCTTCCATACAAATTTTGCCCAGGGGTCGTCACTGGAGTTTGCCATCTTCAGTGTCTTGTATAGCATGGAGGTATCCAGGTCACCATTTCTCTTGCAAAGTGAGCTCTGTCGGCGGTCTTTAGCCATGCTTCCAGGCTGTTGCTGTAGCAGTTCAGACACTTACGTCAGCTGCTGCCTTGCTGCTTGAGATTGCCTAGGAACCAGGCTTCTTTGGAGAGCTCCATCTCTTGCTTGCTGGACAGTCATTTCTTTCAGAGTGCAGTGACTATACAGCTCAGGAAACCTGTCAGCCAGGGGGTCATCTCCATGCCACACATCATGCCAGAAGGAGGTAGAGACCCCATCACCTACAACCACACTGGTGATTGCCCGGTAAACAGGCAACAACGAGCGTAGCATCTCCCAGTGCTGACCATACAAATTTCTAGTTAGCGACGCCACACAAGCGTTGTTCTGCACCCAGGTAGCCCATGACGATGGATGATCAGAGTGCAGCTTTTGGATCAGCTTTAGTAGTAGGCAAGTGTTCTAGATTTGTAGGTCCTTAAGCCCCAGCCCTCCTGCCTCCTTGGTGTCACAGACATGGTTCCAAGCAATGAGACTATTGGCACCTGATGCTTGCTGTTTCCCAGACCACAAAAATGCCCGGCGTCGTCGATCAACCTGCTCTGCCACTCCAGGAGGGATTTCCAGTGCACACATTGCATAAACCAGCTGACTATCCAGTACCGAATTTACCAAGGTTGCTCTTCCCATATGATTGAGAACACTTGACTGCCACCCCGACAGATACTTGTCCGCTTTGGCAATCTGTGGAGCAAAGGCATTGAGCCTAAGTTTTGTGTTGGACAATGGGAGGCCGAGGTAGGTTTGTGGGAAGCCTTCACGTCTGCACCCCAGCGCCGAGATGCAAGAAGTGATGATTTCTTCTTCCATGAAGATAGGTACTGCAGTGCTTTTGGTGTAGTTAATCTTGAGCCCGGTCGCCACGGCAAACTGATCCTCGCACGAGCAGCAAAGTATCGTCAGCATATTGCAAAACTGGGCAGCCAACATCATCCACCACTGGATGCCTGATCCTTGTTTCCTTCCTGATGAGGACTTGCAAGACATCAGCTACAAGGATGAACAAGTAAGGTGATATCGGATCCCCTGTCTGAGTCCTTGTTTACAAGAGATCCAAGGTCCAGGACACCCATTGACCATGACTGCCGATTTTGACGACTGCAGTATGCTGCTCATCCATCGTCTCCACTTCTGGTTGAAGCCTCTTGACCTGAGCACAATATCCAGAGCTTCCCAATTAACTGTGTCAAATGCTTTGGCAAAGTCTAGTTTGATCACCAAGGTTGGCTTTCTTCTCTTGTGACAATGCTGTACAAGTTTCATGGCATAGACAAAATTTTCAGTTATCGACCTCCCTTGGATGAACCCAGTCTGATCTATGTCGACCAATTCTTTTATCTGAGCCTGTAGCCTTGTTGTCAAAATCTTGGTGATGGTCTTGATGCTGCAGTTTTGCAAGCAAATGGGCCGAAAAGCATGCACCTCAGATGCTCCTGGCTTCTTAGGAATCAGCACCATATGGGATCTATTGAGTCTCTCCAACTCCACCGTTTCATCATGGAAAGCATGCAGGAGGCTCATGACCTCTGTTTTGACAGTGTTCCAAGTTGCCTTGTAGAAGCTTGGGCCAAAGCCATCCGGGCCCGGAGCGCTGCAGCGATTCATACTTTTGATTGCAGCCATTGCTTCCTGCTCGGTGAACTGATCTGTCAGTGCATCTGTTGCTTTGGGCAGCTGCTGATATAAACTTTCACAATCAAAACCCCACACTGATTCTCCGGAGGTGCCAATGATGGATTTGAAGTATGCAGTGAGTGCTTGCACCTTAACCTGATGGTTAGTTACCTGCACCCCTTCAACCTCAATGCTTCGAACATTTTTTTTTTCTCATCCTTGCTGTGGCGTGAGCATGAAAAAACTTGGTGTTACTATCTCCTTCTCGGACAGCTTTGAACTTGGCGCGTTGCTTCCAATAAGCAGCCCGCTGTTTCAGCTCAAAAGCAAGCCTGGTGTAGCACTGCTGCCGGAGTGAAATCTCATCCTGAGATAGACGACGATGTTCCTCAAACATGTCAAATAAATAGATTAAAAATTTACAGTTTGGGATGATGGCAGGTGGCGCCCTGCTTGAGCTTCCTCTGACCGGTTGTCATTCATTACACATGGACAAACAAGCGCGATGAGCCCACACTCGCACGCCTCGACCGTGTGTTCCACAACGTGGCTTTTGGCAACCTCTTCCCCTCCTCTTCTCTCTTGGGGCTGCCGCGTCCGACCTCTGATCATACTCCACTGCTAGCCACCTTATCCTCTGACATCCCCAAATGCGTGGTTGCTCAATGCTTCTTTCTTGCCGACGGTCCTCCCAGCTTGGACTCATGCTCCTGGACATGCTGATGCTGCTGGAAACATCGCTGCACGTCTCAAAGCCGGGCTGAGGCTAAGGTTTGGTCTAGGCACAACAGTACTTTATTATTCACAGCCCATCAATTAACAGCAACAGCTTCGTCAAACTCACTAAGATAACTTTATCAATAAGTTTAGCACCCAGATATCAGCATTCATTGATCAGATTAGGAGTATGGATGAAAAGATGAAAAAGGATCAGAGATAGGTACAAGGCATCTTTAGTGTACAAGCCCAACTAAGGAATTACTTTTTCTTTATCTCTGCAGCTATATAACTTCCTAATTGGGCCTAAGTTGTCAGGACCTTAATTATCATGAGAGCATAACATGCATCATAGGTCAATAAATTCCTAGGCATATCTTCTAGGTTGCCAATATTAAAAGGATTTAGGTACAGGGTTGTCATATGGCAATTTCATAAGTTCATTATTCTTAGAGCCTATTTTTCCATCTTAATAACCAAAAGTAAGTAAACATGTACCTGGCGTGTAGAATCTCATGTACGGAACAATGTACTTGATTCCTATGTACTGGTACTGGTATAACTCCACCATAGAGGTCTTTAGATCAATGGCGTAGAGATCGCTTTCCACCTTCATGAAAAGGGTACCAAGACCATCAGTGACACCAACCACCTTAGGTGAGGTAAAAAAGCCATCACGATGGGGCACTTTGTGTCCATCCAGCATCAACTGCACGGGTGTCCATCAGCCAAATGGAGAGTTTGTAGATTAGTTCGGAGTAATCTAGAGTGATGAGCCCCAGCACACCTTTGTCCATGGTTGTGAGCATACAATGGTGTGCATAGGACCATTCGTATGTAGATGGAAGCTGAATCAAGGACATCTCACACGATTCCAAATTGTACTTGAGATTTAAGTTTGTGCACTCAATCCCAAAGTAGAGTGCATTCCCCACAAGCACAGGGTGCCTCCGTAGACCAAGGAAGTCGCGGATGACGGGGTCAGGGTGTTCAATGCTGATTGGTGAATTCACTTGTCAAAAAAGGAAGAGCATAATTCACCATGCACAGGAGAATAAAAAATTCATATATCAACATATATAGGAAAAACAAATCGCGAATAACATTCGTGTTGCAGATAAACTGTTACATACATACGTTTCACAGCATTTCAGAGTAGTGTTCAGTGTTGCCTCGATGGAAGCCTCGTCCTTTTACAGGGCACACAAAAACAGAACCAAACAAGCATGTCCGTACGTATTGAGGAATCAGCAGCTCTTCAACTTGTTCACCACACACGCACACAGACACAGCAGCACAGCAAACTGGCTTACAGAAACTCAAACATACAGCACACAAACGCTAGTTTATTGAAACTGAAACAGAAAACGGGCAAAGTTGATTTCACCATCACAAAAGCAAAATATCACAACAATAAATTAGCAATTGTCTGGTTATCATCTAATCAATTAGAAGCTCGTAGCGCCTCGCAGGGAAGGTGCCCTGCTGCCGCCTCTGGTTGTGGACGCGCCAGCCTCATCGTGCTCCAGCCCGCCGAACGCCACCTCCGGCCTTCCCTCCTCCCCGGGCGCCGGTGGCAGGAGCCTCTCCCCTGCTGCCCCCCTTTCTACCCATCTGGGAGATCGAAGGCGCAGCGCTGGGATGAGGTCACCGTCGAAGATTGCTCGAACGAGGAGGATGACGAGCTCCCACTCCCCTTCCCCGTCCGCCGCAGCGTCTCCCCCCGGCTGACCGTCGCCCCTGGCCTCGCCGTCGGGCCGGGGCTCGGCCTCCACAACGCCGTGGGCGACTCGGGGCCCGCTGATGTCATGCCGGTTGCCTCCTGCGCCGCCTCGGGGTGTCCAGCACGCGGAGAGGCGGGGGATTCCGTGTCGAGCGACCGCGCCACGTCGAGTGACAGCGCCACGCCGGTGGGTACCGTTGCCGCGACTACCACCGTCGGTGCTACGACTATGACCCCTCCGCTAATGGGCGCCCCGGGGCTCGACTACCTGCAGGCGACTCGTCGCGCTCTTGGGGCTCACACCACCGTGCGGCCCAGGAGGCGCTGGCAGCGTCACCGTCGCAGGAAGATGGCCTCCACCAATGGCCCCGTCGATCCACCAGCCCCAGAGCGATGCTCGGTTCACCTGCGGCTTGGCTCCCATCGCCGCACCACGGCGCCTGATGCCGAGGGTTGGCAGCGGATGCTCCCACAGCGCTCGCAGCCGGACGAGGCCCGGCCCGCGTCGACCGGTAGAGGGGGGCTCGCCCACCGACCTAGGAGGGCCGCACCCACGCGACGTCCTGTCCCGCAGGGCTTGGTGGGCCTCTGCTTGAACTACCTCGACCATGGCCACATCGCGGCTCAGTGCCGTTCCCCGTCGCGTTGCCTTCGTTGCCGCTGTGCCGGACATCGGGCCAAGGCGTGCACTGTGGCATGGGGTGATCGGGCGCCGCCCCACAGGACACCGGTGTGTGGTTACAGTCGAAAGCTGCCGTCCGCGTCGTCTTCATCGTCGACTACGCCGCCGCCACTTTGTCCACCTATGGATGACGTGACTTGCCCTAGGGTCAAGGCCTCTGTTGTCAAGAGTGTCATTGCCCCGGCTGGTGAGACCGTTGCCCCTATTGTTCTTCTCAGGCTTACCGATGCAGCCGTGCTCGACGAGATCCTGGCACACCTTGCTTCGAAATTCAAGGTGACCATGTGGGTGGCTGGAGGTCATAAGGGTCAGCAGGCACAGGTGGCCTCCCAGCCGCCGATAGACACTTCGCCACGCAGGGAATTCGACCCCATGGACGATGAGGCGATGGCAGGCAGGACTCCGGCGGTGGTTGCACCGGTTGTCACGGGCTCCGTCGAGGACGACCTCGGCACGGCGATCAACGACGACGACCTGGACTCGGGGCTGTGGCTGTGACCAACGACGACGACCAACGACGACGACCAACGACAACGACCAACAACGACGACCAACGACGACGACCAACGCTCTTGTTCACGCCGGTCCCTCCGGCGCTGTGGCTGTGACACTGGTGGGCAGCATCAACGGGGCCGGCACCGGCGTGAACACCCGTGATGCCTCCCCACTGTCCCCAGCCGCCATGGAGCTCCCGGTGCCCGTGAACGCCCGTGACGCCTCCCCGCCATCCCCAGCCGCCACCGCCCCATGCGTCGTCAAAGTCATCGAGCCCTACCAATTGACAACACTGGTGGGCTCGTTGTTCCCGACCAGGTCACCGACGTCGATGCCATTGAGGCCCCAGCAGAGGGCACCACAGTGGGGCACGCCAATGCGGATGGGAAGGCCTCCGAACAAGTGCCCGACAGCGTTGAATCCATTGACAACTTCATCAACTCCTTCATGAAGCCGTTGCCGCCGTCACTGCTCTCCACACCGACCTTGCAGGTCACTAAGGCGGGTCCCAGCGAAGACATGCTGGAATGGCTGCCCAAGCGTAGTGCCCGTCTGGTCGCCAAGAACAAGCTCAACAAGCCAAAAGCGCAGGCAAGGTTTGTTCACATGTGAAAGCTCGGGTACGAGGTCGAGACACAATGCCCCAATGAAGCAACGTTCGAGGAGTTTCACCAGGCCGCGTTCCAGGTCGCATTGACGGGTGACGCAGAGGAGGCCATGCAGGCTTTGCTTTATGGCAAGAGGCTACGATCAGGGAGGGCCAAGACTGGGTGCTAGTGGCTTCGGCCCGGTAGCGAGTATCTTGGATTTTTGGTTGCAAAATTTGTTCAATATGTAATCCTTTATGTTGTATCCAGTAGCTAGGTTTTAAAACTCTTGTCTGTTATTTGACGTTCTGTTGTTTTTTATTTATTCCTCTTAATAAAAAACGGGTGAAGGCCCGGTCGCGGAAAAAAAGAAGCACGCAGTCACAGATACAGTAGGTCAATATATGGGTTAATTAATAGCTTACATACAAACCTAATAAAACCTGGAGACACATAAAGCTAAACAATTTAAGAGAAATTGTTGTCTGAGAAACATAAAATTTGAAGGCCAGCACCAATCTCACTGATCAAATGTGTTGTCCGACAATAGACCTCATACTACTTGCCATTACTACTACCCAGTTCTCCATTGCTCCAGAGCCTCACATGAGCACCTTAACTTGGTCAGGCGTTTGAGCCACCCGCACTTGGTTCCTCGCCTGTAAAAGCAACTTCCAGTTCTGCAGTAATTCAAAAAGTTTCGAATGGCATCACCTAATAGATGAATCAAATTTTCCTTAATGAGCAATTATTTCTCATCAACCAAACTACAGTAATTACTGTTCACAAAAACATCATTTAACAGCACCAACTGCATAAATTCACTATGATAACTATGTCCCCAAGTTTACCACTGTGATTAACCAAGTGTGTACATGTAACTTTATCCTTTTTTGTATTCACCCTGGTTGGTCAATGTTATATTTTTGAAAAGGAGAGACATTTCAGGGTTCAGGCAAAGCCAAGATGATAAGCCATCTTCGATTAATCAGAAAAGGTATTCTTACAAAAGTCCACGCTAACATTATAGATAGATGGAGAAGTCTGAACATGTGAGGACAACAATACACCGACGGAAGAATACAAGTGTATGAAACTGTCATTGATATAGCATTTATATGGCATATAAGAGAATATATCAAAATAATATATGAAGATAAGAGTTGTTCATATCAGACCTTAACACATTACACAACACTATTATGCCCTGCCTTAATATCAAACTAATGTATGAAGATTATTGTTGCCATCAAATCTTGGTAGATGTTTATGGAGAAAGCAAGTTTGGGTTGACAATGTAAGCAGAATTTTTTTTTGTTTCACAAAACAAGCAACTGAACAATGCAACCGTCACATCCACAACTTTTTATGATATCTATTTTGTTGCATTACTTGCAAAAAACAACAACAAACACATCTTATATCTGGATCAGCACTAAGCTTAAGTGGTTTACTCATTGTGCATTCAAATAAATATACACTTATTGAGCGCTGAGTTTTGGAGAAAAAAATAGAGGAAAACAGAAATACATGGTCGTAAAGAAAACTTACAAGATCTAGAGCATTCCTGTTGGTACTAGAACCTAGCACAGACGGGGCGAGTAGTGCCTACTCGACCCTACCCTCGAGACCTTCCTTAAACCAAGAAAGAAGATGAGCTGAACTCAAGAACACACACTGCTCTGTTGCTTCAGCGTTGGCCGAAGCTGAGTACTCAAGTGAATTATGGCACAAGAACTGCCCTTTCTATTGCATTGCATTACATATATATAATCCTCCACCCTTTACCAGGGAACACGGGAGGCATGGCTACAGTTCTCAACTACTCCTAGTACTATTCTTACATCACCCGAAGACGTGGGTGAGTGAACCTCTACTACTACCATACTGCTATAGTAAACAGAAGGACATGGTATGCCACGACGTGTGCTGACCACTACTTGTCCTTCACCATGCTATGAAAGAAAGACGGAATGGCAGCAGATTATGTCCAATAATCTTCCCCTAATCCTTCTGCTAGCCCTTGACCTCGATCATACCAATCATCTTCCTCAGCTCCTCGAACCGAAGACGCCCGAGTGACTTGGTGAGGATGTCAGCGAGCTGCCGGCTAGTGTCGACAAACTCGATGACGATCTGTCCTCCATCGACGCAGTCTCAAAGGAAGTGGAACTTCACATCGATGTGCTTACTTCTGTCATGGAGGACAGGGTTCTTTGCCAGCGTAATTGCTGGCTGGTTGTCCACCTTGAGCGCCGGTGGCCGAGCCTCGACACCCGTGAGCTCACTCAGCAACCGTCATAGCTAGACCACCTAGCACGCCGCCGTGGCCGCAGCCACATACTCTGCCTCACAGGTGGACAGAGCCACCATCTTCTGCTTCAATGACTGCCAGGCGATCGGCGCTCCGCCGCCCGTCCACGTCACCCGCTGTGTCCGCGTCGCTGAAGGCCGTGAGTCCCGGCACGCCCTCCTTGGCCTCGGGTGGCGCTTCACTGAACACCTTTAGCTGAAGCCCGCCGCGCTTGGGGAATACAATCCCCAACTCCACCGTGCCCTGGACGTAGTGGAGCAACCGCTTGACCGCAGTCCAGTGATCCTCTCGCGGATCCTCTATGAACCTGCTTACATAGCCCACCACGAACGCAATGTCCGGCCGTGTGTGAGAGCCAGCGCAATCCCCTGACTATGCTCCGGTAAAGTGTAGCATCCACCTTTGCCGCGGTGCTCTGCCTTGAGAGCTTGATGCGCTCCTCCATTGGCCTAGCACCGACGGGGCGAGTAGTGCCTACTCGACCCTACCCTCGAGACCCTCCTTAAACCAAGAAAGAAGACAAGCTGAGCTCAAGAACACACACACTGCTCTGTTGCTTTAGCGTTGGTCGAAGCTGAGTATTCAAGTGAATTGTGGCACAAGAACTGCCCTTTCTATTGCATTGCATTACATATATATGCAATCCTCTACCCTTTACCAGGGAACACGGGAGGCATGACTACAGTGCTCAACTACTCCTAGTACTATTCTTACATCACCCAAAGACGTGGGTGAGTGAACCTCTACTGCTACCATACTGCTATAGTAAACAGAAGGACATGGCCTGCCACGACGTGTGCTGACCACTACTTGTCCTTCACCATGCTGTGAAAGAAAAACAGGATGGCAGCAGATTATGTCCAACAATTCCCCGTGCAAGCCAGTATTCAAATATCTGATCGCATAACAATTAAAGACATCACTAAATCAACAAGGCAGAAAAATCTAGAAAATGCTAATCTAGCCTCTCTAACTTGCAGAACCTAAGGACCAAAATGCATCTATTGACTGAAATAGTTAAAGGCCATAATGAAAATAACATCAGAACAAAACAAACCACAACCTAATAAACTTACTCAATAATCTTAACTGGCATACACAACATTTTTTTTATAATTGGTAAACACAATAATTGCCTAAAATCTTGTGAAACACTGGGCATCCATATGGCATTAGTGTACAGGTGTTCCTTGACACTAAGCAAATAATATTGTGGGGTTGGACATCATAAGCAGGACATGGAAACTGAACCAAAATGGATCCGATGTTGCACTACACATAGAAACCAGACATGTACAGCATCTCAAATCGGAAGCTGCAAACGTTAACTGACTAATAGATTATTGTAAATTAACCAAAATGAACGGAAATGTTTTATATCAAACACAGTAAAGCACAGTAATGAGACACCGAGTAGCAGACTACTAGAAAGCTCACTACAGTGGCGCAGTATACTAAGTGAGTGTAGCAATTGACTAAATTGTGCGCCATTGTACATCACCTAACGTTCCAACAATCAAATGGTTTGTGACCAACCGGGCTCGAATTGAATAATCCCGTTGTTTCCACAACAACGTCGCACCCAATTAGCGTCATCTCACAACCCAAATCAACCAACCTTGCAGAACCTGATGCTGGACTCCCATTCGGTCTCGAGGGCGGCGACCAGGAGCGAGAAGACGACCGCGTGGCACCGGAATATGCCCTCGACTATCTGCACAACCCCACCAAGCCAGTCAGGTGGAGACAGCAGAGGAGGAGGAGAGAGAAAGCTGGCACTGGAGCGAGCGAGCGAGGCGGGTTACTCACGCCGGAGCCGGCGCTGAAAGACTGGGCGGCGGACATGACGTTGACGGCGACGCAAATGAGCGCGGCGGCAGCGGTGACGACGCTGAAGCAGCGACGACGCGCGGGTCGGAGCCGGCGCGCGCGGGCCGGCACCGCCGCGGCGCGTCCCCACCTCCGCCGGGCCCCGGCGACGACGCGGAGGAGGCGGTATTCGCCATGGCCTAGGGTTTGGCGAAGCATTGCCGCCCAAGGCCCAACGCGGCGGTGGCAGCCGAGACGAGTGCGTGCGCTGCAAAGTGGGGAGCAGAGGGGCACGAAGCGTTCCCGTGGACCGTGTGCATGGACGGACACGGACTGGCTGGTTGCGTGGGGCTTGTGGGGCTGGTGGACCTGGTGCACGGGAGCAGAGGATGTGAGGTTGGGGTCTGTCAGGGCGTGGGTCCAGACGTGAGGTGGATGGGGGAGAGCCAAGCATGTCTATACCTATCTATCTATAAAGAGGCAAAAGTTCTCCACCTCTTTTTTTTCTTTCACCTCTCCGTGTCCTATATGTTTACGGTTAGAAAACAATAATAATAATAAAACGCCAAAATTTCCACCTAATAACCTGTTCGCTCACTGATTCAGAAAAATTCTATCCGCCCCTCCAGCCGCTCCACCCTGTCACATCTCCAACTCCAACTCCAGTACGGTAGTGCTATAGAGATTAGATTGGGAATAGAATAAAAAAACAATATAAGATTTCAAATGAAAACAATACAAGAAACAGGAAAAAGGTGGAAGGACTTTAATAATTTTTGAAATAGGCCAGGGTTTCAGATGCAAAATATTAAAATATTATAAAATTCACCAAAAAATCATAGAAAAATCAGAAAAATGTCAAACTAATTTTATTAGTTTCATAAAAATATAATCCATCTATATATGTTGTGAATATAATTAGGTTATGTTTTTATCTATAGGTGTGTTAATCATCCTTATATAGCTTGCATGCATATGGTTTGAATATGTACAGGATGTCCTCTTGGTCATTATCCCCCTAAGTCTTCACGGACTTTCCGTTGTCCAATTCCTACCCAAGACAAGGCTCGGTTCATAATCCCTACTTTTCAACAATTATTATATTTATTTCTGCATTAAATTTTGAGGAGAAAGATTTACACCACCAATTTAATTTTATTTAAAAATTAAATATAGATTAGTTAACAGCACAACAAATTATTTCATGAACCGAAAAGTGGCAGTATATAATTCTTGACTTTTTTTATTAAAATTTTGACGAGAAAGATTTACAACATCTGTATCAATTGTATTTAAATAATTCGTTGGTATTTAAATATGGATTAATCAATTATACAACTAATTATTTTATGAACCGGAATGTTCGGCAGTATGTGGTTTATGACAAGAGCTACTATGTGAAAAAATACTGTCATAATCATCGGTGGACAGAACGATCCTAATGCAGTTATAAAAGTTGGTATGACCATACGTAAAAAAGCTACAAAGGTCGATATCCATGAGCAGTATGAAAAAAGTTACAAAGTTATAATATATTTATTTATATCTAAATAACTATACGGTTTGCAAGGAAAAGGAAAAATATACCAAAGTATGTTAATTCGATGCAAGTTTACTATACCATTTTTATTTATTGTGAGCATTAACGTATATTATAAATATGATAATCATCATAAAATAAATCATAAAAACATAAAACTTAAGTTATCATTCATGTTATCATTTCAAATAAATTTTAATAGTTATTTTGTCCCGTTGCAACGTATGGGCTTATTTGCTAGTGTTTACGCATGGGTTGGTTTTCTTACTACCTTATTATTTAGACATATACACTTGTGTATAGTCATCATATTTATTGGGACTACTCGTAGACCTGCAGAACTGCCCCAGTGGTCTGGTCCAACGAAAAGATCAGCTATGCAATTGAGCAGAGGGAAATCGATGAACCACCAGGTTTTTTGAGAAACCAGTGAAAACCGTGAAAAGAACGAGAGTTCAACTAGGGCAAAGGGGATTTGAAGCACTCACCTCATGCTCACAGTGCAAGAACAACGCTATTTACCTATGGAGATGGTTGTGTCTTATAGTCATATCTTAACTTATTTGAACCCGGTTGAGCCAGCTGTTCAAACAGTTGAACTAATCAAAACCGTGAACCGAGACCTTTGGTTTGATCTTCGGTCTGGTCCTAATAACTATGACAGTCATATCATATATACTCACTACATCTCAAATAAACTATTCCCTCCATCCCTTTTATTTGTCGTTGGGGAGATGACGCGCGAATTAAGATCGGGAGACATGCAACCTGAGCAGGCCTAGTGATGAGACGTCCTGCAGTCTTTTTTTTAGGCAGAACTTTGTGTGGTGGGGTGGAGAGGGATAAGACGAGTGCATGCTTGGGTGCGGTATGACTTTACAGCTAGGTCTAGCCATTCGTAGCGGACAACAAACATTTGGGGACACGTTAATGTGGCTTCCACGAAAAATAAAAGGGGATGGAGGGACCATAAATACCCCTATAAATATCAATGCTCATTATTCCTCGTGACCCACCCTGCTCAACCCCCCAACCAACTTCAACCCTACATAAATATAGCTTCCTCGACATCGGCATCCTCTGCTTCTGATGAGGTCCTTGCACTAGCCTTCAACATAGTTCCCTTGCTTATCCTCTAGTCACCCCATTGGTCGCGTCTCGCCATCGTCGGCCTTGCCGCGCTAGACGCGTTGCGCCGTCGGGTAGAGTGAGGATGCCTGAGCGATCGAACACCAACCCAACCCCACTTGGGCGCCGCGGGGCATGGAGTTCGACTGGACAAGGCCGCCATCGGGCATGGGCTCTGGCCCACTTTGGCCACCGCCAAGTCACCAACGCGTTGTCTCGGCTCTCCTTGGAGTCGTCAGGCCTGTGGTCCAACCCCCTTGGTCATCGCCAACACATGGACTTCGGCACACCATGGCCGTCGCCGGGATACGGTGTGGCTAGGTTCAAAGGAAGGAGCTCAAGATATGATGGGGAGCGAGGACGGAGGAGGTGCGGTTTTTCTAGGACAGAGGGAGTGTGTTCGATAATAGTTGCTACATGTTCTCCTTTTCCCCAACTGCTGGTCAACAATAAGTAAAGGAGAAAAACTAGAAGTGACAAGATGTCAAAGCACAATAAATAAATTCATCTAGGAACGACAATGAACATATGAAGTTGAGATGAGCCAATTACATAATGCTCATTTTCTTGAGACTACGCCTTTTTAACAAGGATTGATATCTGCATTACCGAATTTCGTCACAAGCAAGAATGCTTGAGCACACAGTACATCACAGATTAAGTGGGAAAATGTAGGGGTTTACAGCTTACATACAAGCCTAATAGAACCAACAATAAAGCTAAAATATGTTCAAGAGAAACTACTACATGGAAAACACAAAAGCCCAAGGACAGCACCAATCTCACTGATGCAAAAGGTGATCACACTACAGATCTCATGCTACTTAAAATTACTACTAATACTCAGTTTTCCCTTGCTCGAGAACCTCACCTCATATAAGCACCTTAATCTTTTCGCGCACTTGAGTCACTGATTGAGGACTCAAATTTGCCCTAGATGAAGATTTATTGCTTGCCAACAAAATAACACTACTTACTTATTCACATCAACAACAGTCAACATCAACACTTGCAAACTCAATAAGATTACTGAAAGTTTAGCACTGGTGTCACCATCCATTGACAGATGAGGATTACAGATAAACATGATTAGAGATGGACAGAAGCCATATGAAGTGTAGAAGTCACCCAAGTAATTAGTTTTTAATTATCAATTATCAACTCCAGCTACATATTTACCTTCTTGGCTCATCATAAATCAATAAATTCATATAGGCATATCTGATCAGTTTCAAAAGGTTGTGCATAATATTTTTTTATAAAAATTAGGCAGCATCAACCCAGTTAGATATATAAGATTGTGCAATTGCCACCGGCACCGGATACGCACGCAGGATTGCAGTAGTTACCGCACACCTGCCGAGCCTATAGTCTGCGCTGCCGGTCAACATCCGGTACACGCCGTAGACAGTGTGGAGCTAGCCATATAAGTCCGCTACGGCGACATGGTACCTTGACTCCCACTCCCCTGACGCACGACCTACTCCGCACGAAGGCACCGCGTCGTTCACATGGTTGACCGCCGGCGGCGCAGACGGAGCGTCGTACCGCCGAGCAGCTGTACAACCAACCGTGATAATCTACATGCACATGGCCAGCGTCGATGTCCGATGGTGAGCTAGCTAGGCACATACCTAGCCATAATCGCTATGGTCATCGTCGTCCTGCTCCTTCTTCTTATTAGCTCCTCGGCGCCCATGGCCATGGTCGCTGCGCAACCGTGGGAGATCTGCGGCACCACCGGGAACTACACCGCCACCAGCTCCTACAGCGCCAACCTCGACGCGCTGTCCGCCGCGCTCCCGGCGAAAGCCTCCGACTCCACCTCGGGCCTGTTCGCCAAGGCTTCCGTGGGCGCTGCCCCCGACACGGTCCACGGCCTCGCGCTGTGCCGCGGCGACCTCAACGCCTCCGACTGCCGCGCCTGCGTAGCCACCGCGTTCCAGGGCGCGCGCCGGCTGTGCCCGCTCGTCAGGGGCGCCACCGTCTTCTACGACACGTGCCTGCTCCGTTACTCTGACCGACACTTCCTCGATACTATTTCTTTGGTTGACCGTCCGCTCATGACCACGGATTCGCCGTTGATCGGCTGGAACGGCTACAGCTCCAATGCGTTCATCGTCCAGCAAGTCAGGGATCTTCTCAACACAACGACGCGGCGGGTTTTCGCTGGCACGACGAAGCGCTTCGCCGCAACCGGCCTACTCGGGGACATGGACGGCAGCAGCACCGTCCCGCCGCTCTACGGGTACGCGCAGTGCACGCCGGACCTCACTGATGAGCTCTGCTCTTACTGCCTCCAGAATTACAGCGGCCTTGCCCTGGCAAACATCGGCAGGCGGGCAGGACGGGTTCTTGGATTGCGTTGTAATCTCAGGTACGAGGACTACCAGTTCTACGGCGCAGATTTCACGTGGATCACCGACGGGACAACGAATAGTAGCTCCGTCCCACTGCCACCACTATCACCCATTGTTATGCCCACGTATCGACGACACAAGAGTAAGTTCTCTATCCATTTCAATCTTTTTTTCGAAATCACGCATGTGCGCGTATTGCTTTAAGGGAAAACGAAGTTTAATATACGGCTTGATGCGCTCTCAGGCCAGATGCCTTAGAGTGCGGCAAGCAAGCACACTTACAAAAATCATCGGCTTAAACGGTGGAGCAAGAGGTTGTACTAACTAAATAAACTATTGTGCGACTGGAGGGGCTAGTCCTGCAGGTCCAGGCATGACGCCTAAGCCCGCCGGCATGTGGAGCATGGTGTACGACACCCCTGAGCTGTGGAAATAGCTCCCTTATGGATTCTCTGCGAGAAGAAGGTACGTCATCGTCGAACGCCTCGTGGAATCTCGCAGCAATCGTAGGGTCCGGAGTGTTGGTGACCTCGTTCGCCGGCCGGCTAGCCCACTTGTTGAGGAGGACCCGACGAGCCTGATTCTCCAGCGGTGGGCCGCGGAAGGCGGATTTAGCTGCTAGGCGGTCCAACGCAGGCGCCAGTTGTCATTGTCCACGCGGAAGGTCCGTAGCCACGGCGGTTCCGCAAAGTGGGGGGTCTCGATGGGAAGCCTCAGCCTGTCGATGAATGCCATGACAAAAGCTTCCGTGGGCACCGGGGGTCCCACGGTGGTGGTGGACGGCAGGGAGGCCGCATCGATGGCGTCCCCATCGGTGCTACCCACCAGCGCCACGACCACACAAAGCCGGAGGGAGCCGAGTCTAGGTCATCGTCGTTGCTCGCCATGCCGAGGCTGACCTCGACGGAAGTCACTACCAGCGGGGTCACCAAGAAGGTTGCCGGTGCGGCCTTCGCCATAGTCCAGCCTGCCTCCGCCTCTTCATCCATGGGATCAAATTCCCTGTGAGGGGGAGGGTCCACCATGGGCTGGGGGGCACCTGAGCCTGCACCCCACCTTCCTGCAAAGCAGAGCAAGAGTGGCCTCGCTGCTGACCCTTATCACCTACGGTCACTCTCATGTTTACCTCAAACTTCAAAGCCAGTTGTGCCAGAAGTTCTTCCAGCGTGGCCGCATAAACAAGCGTGAGAAGGACAAGAGGGGCAACGATCTCACCGGTCAGGGCAAAAGTCCTGTTGATGATGGAAGCCTCCACCCTAGGGCGGTTTGTGTCATCCAGAGGTGGACAGAGTGGTGGCGACGTAGGCGATGATGAAGAAGGCGTGGTCGGCCGCTGCCTCTGCAGTGGTGGGATGACATGACCCTGAGGTACCAGCCTTGGTGGCCTCGACTCTGCTGAGTTGCGGCCTGCATAGGTCATCCGGCTGTGGCCACACGCCATTGACGGCCCAGTCCTGCGAGGCGGCGCACGGCCAGTGACGCACGCCTTGGCCCGATGCCGGGCACACCGACACCACAGGCAAGCGATGGGGAGCGGCATTGCGCAGTGATGTGGCCCCGAGCAAGACAGTTGAAATAGAGGCCCACCAGTCCTGATGGCACTAGGCGCACGGCCCTTCCCTGTCGGCCAGCGCGCTGCCTCTTGGCAGCCACTATGTGTCGGTCGGCCTCCTGTCCCAGCCACTACAAGAGCACCTATTGCCAGCCGTCGACGTCCGGCGAAGTGGCTCGGTGGTGGGGGCCAAGCCGCAGGTGAGCCGGGCGTCGATCTGAGGCCGGCTGGTCAGTGAGGCCAGCAACGGAGACCTTGTTGCGGCGATGATGCCGCTGTCGATGCCTCTTGGTACAAGTGGTGGCGGGGACCCCCCACCACGGCGAGCAACCTCCAGGAAGCTGAGTCCCTAGGCGCCCGCCGGTGGGTGGAGCAATGGCGCACCGTCGATGGTAATATTCGAGGTCACGGAGCTGGTGGTGGTTGCTATCCCCTCGCTCGAGGTGCTCTCCACCTCTAGAGTAGGGATAGCCACTACCTTGCCACCTCTAGTCCCATGAAGCTTGGCCCCGTTCTTGAGGTGAGGGGAGACGACTGACTGGGGGAAGATGTGGCGGCGGGCAGAGAAGAGGGACACCGCCGGCAGATGCACGTCATCCTCCTCGTCTGAGCAATCCTCAATGATGACCTCATCCCACCGCTGAGCTTTTGATCTCCCAGAGAAGGGAAAGAAAGGGGGTGCAGCAGGGGAGAGGACCTTACCGTGGCCACCCGGGGAGGAGGGGAGGTCGGAGGTGGAAGCCGGTACCGGGGCAGCCTACGGCTGGCTAGTTTGGGGAGTGGGAGGGTGAGGAGTAGTGGAGTAGAGGTGGGGTAGGTGAGACTCTGACTCCTTAGCTGCGGGCAGCGACGGTGGCGCGCTAGACCACGTGCACGACCGGGGATGGCGAGGGGGAGAATACGAGCAGCTGAGGTGGGGGAGCGGCGGATCCACGAGGGGAGAAAGCCGTGAGGGGCGACGCTGGGGCAGCTAGCACCGACGGCGACACCGAGGGCCCTCGGCCCGAGGGAGACAGGTGCAAAATTGGCAGATTTGGGCGTGGCAGGCGCACGATGGCCAGATCCGGTCCCACCGACGATGGGGCAGGGCCAGCGGCTGGCGACGGCGACTCCCGCTCGACGGCCTCGCGCGAGGCCTCCCCACCGTGCGACAAAGAAGGGGGGCAGAGGGGGCTGGGTGGAAGGTAGGAGGAGAGGTGGAGGCAAAGGAGGGGACGGTCGCCGGGGCCGCGGTGGCCACCGGCGCTGGCGCTGGCGTAGCCAGAGCGATCGCTAGGGGTAGCGGTCGGGGAGTGGGAGAGGATGCAAAGTCAGTGAGATGAAGAGAATGAAAAGAACAATGCAAGCTCATCAACGTTGTATTTCTATTATTCAGGAGAGTCAAGCAAGTCCCCGACCTCCATATCCAGCTCACAATCAAGGAGGAGGAGGCGCGTGCAGGAGGACGTGGCTATGGATGAGGAGGACGACGATGACAAGAAGGAGGAGGACAAGGCCTCCAATCCAAAGGGGCCTTGAGACTGGAGATTCCCAAGCTTGGGGTGAAGCGGCCGCCGTCTGGCTGTCTGCAGGCGTCGTAGGGTTGGGTGTGGGTTCAATAAAAAGGCTAGGCGAAATGGTCTCAACGAAGTGTTTAGTCCATTTCAAATTAGAAGACATTATTTTTTCTGCACCTAGATATATTGTTTAGCAAAAGGTATGAATCTAGAAAATCAAAATGTCACTACGCCAAATAGGCACAACAGGGGTGGCTCAATAGGCACAATAGGGGCGGCTGGGCAAAACGTTGTTTCTAAAGTGCTTTTGCAGTGGATTCCATTGTGAGGGTGGTTCAACACGAGCCGCCCTTATAGTGGTCCACTGTAAGGGTGGCTGGAAACACCAACCGCTCTTAGAGTGGAAAACCGAAAAATAAAAAAAATAAAAAAAGCCCACATGGGCTAGGATCTGGGCCGCCATGGACCCAGATCTCGTCGCCGATGTTGATCCACCATCGTAGCTCTAGCGATCGATCCAATGATGCATCACCGCTGTGTGCGCCATCGCCGGTGGATCCGCCCTCACCGGGGCCAGATCCGGACTCGCCGTCACCGGATCTATCCTCGTCGTTGCTGGAGAACATGCCGCCACAGCCTTGCTTCACAGTCATCATCATTCCGGAGGAGGGAAGGGAGGAGACTGCCATCGTCATGGGAGGAAGAGTCCTCACGCCGCCGCGGCCTTGCTCCATGGGCGCTCTCCACCAGATCGAGCTCGCCGACGCCACCTTGCTCATAGATCTGTGAGGGAGGTAGGGGTTAGGGATGGGTCCAGAGGGAAGAGAGTAAGAGAAGAGGGGAAGAGAGAGTTGTACTAGCGAGCAGCACCACCGAGGCCCAGATCCACCAAGGGCTAGGGTTGGCGGCGGTCCTCTCCTTCGTGTGGAGGGCCGGGTCCGTAGAGGGCTGGTGTGGGGGGCGGCAGCACGGGGAAGGAGAAGTAGGCGGCCTTACAGAAGGGAGCTCGAGTGGAGGCCGCTGATGGAGTGGCACACGCCGTCTTCATGGTGGAGACAAGAACCCGCTCGGTGGAGGCGCGCTCTGACAGAACCGCGCGTACTCTCCGACGAGGGGGCCCGCGCCGCCACCGGCGCTCCGGTCCTCCGTATCGCTAGCGCCGCTGCTCCGGTCCTCCGTATCGCCAGTGCCGCCGCCCAAATGGCCTGGTGGCCGGCTACTCATGTGAAAAGCAGAGAGGGAGTAGAATGAGCCTAGGGTTTCTATGGCTGAGGGTTTTATTCCGCGAGCCTGAAACCTTTGCCGTCGGATTTGACTGAATGGCTGAGATCAGCCGGGCCGTAAGATGGGCCTACAGGAGCACACAACCACTAATGGGCTGAGCCAAAATCCATCAGCCTTGGGCCGCTCTGTTATTTAATGTTTTCTTTATTTTCTTACTGGGCCACAAGTAATTATGGCCCAAGTCAAATATTATATTTTTTAAAAAAGATACTTTAACTCTAATATTTGAAGCCATAAATAGTTCTAGCTAGAAAAGTCATGAATACCAAGTTTGCTAAACTCATCAAGATCTACATAAGTTGTTTTGGTCAACTTTTCATTTGACAAAGTTTGAATGGTTTAAATTTTGAATGGTTTAAAGAGTTTGAACGGTTTAAATGGTTTTAGCTCAAAACCAGTTTTTGAAACCCTAGATGGTGTCAACTGAAAAGTTATGAATATCAAGATTGGTCCACTCATCAAGATCTACATTACATAAAACATTGTTTCATTTGACAAAGTGTTAGCAAAGTGTAGTTGTAAACCCATAAGTCTTACATATAGTTTCATAGTCTGTGTGAGATTCAAGATTTTACGACTAGTGTTTACTAATACTTTCTCAAATGCAAAAATGACCTATGTATCAAATGTATATCTTGATAAGTTCTACAAACATGGTATTCAAAAGTTTTTCATTTGAGGCCATTTAATGCCTTATTTGACCAATTTTGATCAAGTCAAATCTTGGATTTTTAAACATGTGACTAGTGTTTACTAACACTTTCTTATAAGTAGAAATGATTTATGTATCAAAATTATGATGAGTTGTATAATCTTGGTATTCAAAATATTTTCATTTTAAGGTCATTTAGTGGCTCAATTGACCAAGTTTGACCAAGTCAAATTCTGGATTTTAAAAGAATGACACTTAGACTGTAGTTTTTGAGGCCCTAAAATGTTTCAACTAGAAAAGTCATGAATACTAAGTTTTCTAAACTCATCAAGATCTACATAAGTTGTTTTGGTCAACTTTTCATTTGACAAGGTCTGAACGGTTTAAATTTTGAATTTTGAAATTTTCACAGCTCAAAATCAGTTTTTGAAACCCTAAATGGTCTCAACTCGAAAACTCATAAATACCAAGATTGGTTCACTCATCAAGATCTACATTTGATACATAAGCCATTTTTGTATTTGACTAAGCGTTAGCAAAGTATGGTTCTAAACCCACAAGTCTCACATGTAGTTTCATAAAGTCTGTGTGAGATTCAAGATTTTATGACTAGTGTTTACTAACACTTTCTCAAATGCAAAAATGACCTATATATCAAATGTATATATTGATTAGTTCTACAAACATGGTATTCAAAATTTTTTTCATTTGAGGCCATTTAGTATCTCATTTGACCAAGTTTCACCAAGTCAAATCCTAGATTTTTAAACATGTGACTACTGTTTACTAACACTTTCTCAAAAGCAGAAATAACTTATGTATCAAATATATATTTTGATGAGTTGTACAATGTCGGTATTCAAATGTTTTTTTATCAGAGGTCATTTAGTAGCTTATTTGACCAAGTTTGACTAAGTCAAAGCTTGAATTTTTAAAAAATATGACTAGTGTTTACTAAAACTTTCTCAAATATAAAAATGAACTATGTAACAAATATAGATCTTGATGTGTTTTACAATCTTGGTATTAAAATGTTTTTCGTTTGAGGTAATTTAGTGTCACATTTGACTAAGTTTGGCCCAGTTTGACCAAGTCAAATCCTAGATTTCAAAAAAATATGACTAGTGTTTACTAAAATTCTCTCAAATGCAAAAATAAACTACGTAACAAATGTAGATCTTGATGAGTTGTTCAATCTTGGTATTCAAAAGTTTTTCATTTGAGGTCATTTAATGTACGTCTTATTTGATTAATTTTGTCCAAAACCACTGTTAGGGCGGCTGGTGTGCCCTCACTAGCCGCACTTACAGTGACCACTATAGGAGCAGCTGCTATGCTGGGCCCGCTCGAACCACTGTAAAGGCAGCTCGAAAAGCCAGTCGCTCTTACAGTGGAAGGGGGCTCCTATTGTGCTTTTTTCACGTAGTGTGTCTTATTATAATTTGAAATGATAAAGTATAAACTATCATATGGGCGTGTTATTTTTTTAAAAAAAGGAAAAGGGAAAAGCGAGACAAAGGAGCTGGCGCGTCATTCTAAAAAAATGAAGAGAGAGAGCTGGCGCATCTTCAGCGCTTTGCTGTCAACTTGCCAACTGGTAATAGATGAATTGCACTTGTACCAAATCTTATAACTATTACCAAATCTTATAACTATTTGCTGCACTTCGAAAATAGGATTCACCATTCCACCGGAGGACAGCCTTTTTGTGTGCATTCCTCACATGCATCTTACTTTGCAAGAAAGTAATTATCAGTTACATTTATATATGTGACGTAAGTGTCTTGTTATCGTGACAGAATCCTTGGCCAAAGTTTTGGTCATTGCTTTGGTTTCTCCAGTACTTGCATTGCTTATCTGCATCATCCTTTCCTTCGTATTCATGAGGCGTCATATAAAAGGTCAGCTACGTAAATAGAAAATCTATGGAGCTTTATTTTGCTTTTCTTAATTAACTGAACTGATCACATACTCGCTATTTAACTAAAGGTCGAGAAGACAAGGCTAAGATGAGTTTGCATGGAGGTGAAGCGTTGATTTGGGGACTGGAAGGAAGGGGTTCAGAACTCAAGATATATGTTTTTTTCACAAATATTAGAGGCTACAAATAATTTTTCAGATGAGAATAAACTTGGGCAAGGAGGCTTTGGTTGTGTATACAAGGTAAGATAGAGAAATGAAGCCATGTTGACAAACAGTGTGACATATTAAACAAGTAATTATACTTCTGCTCACTGTGTCTTAATCATGCATGATATGAATTAAGTGCCTGAAGACAGAAGAATTACTGTAAATTAATCGCATGCTTTATAAATTTATTCTGAACCTATTCATAGGGCCAGTTTCCTGATGGATTGGAGATAGCAGTTAAGAGACTTGCTTCACATTCAAGACAGGGTATCACAGAGTTCCGGAATGAAATTCAATTAATAGCCAAGCTCCAGCATACAAATCTGGTTAGACTCTTGGGTTGTTGCTACCAGGGAGAGGAAAGAATACTAGTCTACGAATATTTGCCAAATAAAAGCTTGGACTTCTTCATATTTGGTATCTCCTTCTGCAATTCCATAACACAAATGGATTAACACTGTCAGTGTTTCTTTCTAATGTTTATGTGTATGCTTAACCAATTTGCAGACAAAGCGAGAAGTGCTTTAATAGATTGGGGAAAACGCCTTGCAATAGTAGAAGGGATAGCACAAGGACTTCTCTACTTGCATAAGCACTCTCGATTACGAGTGATTCATAGAGATCTAAAACAAGCAACATTCTCTTGGATCGTGAAATGAACCCTAAAATTTCAGATTTTGGGCTCGCAAAGATATTTAGCACAGATGAGACAGAAGGAAACACAAGAAGGATTTTTGGCATCTAGTATGGTTTTCCTTACAAACAAATCCATCCTAATTAGATGAAAGGATTCTTAAAATTCTTATCTACTTTATTTGCAGTGGATACATGGCTCCAGAGTACGCATCTGAAGGACTTTTCTCACCGAAGTCTGATGTATTCAGCTTTGGCGTGCTCACTCTTGAGATTGTCAGTGGAGAAAGAACATCAAGTTTCCATCGACATGGGGATTTCATCAACCTTCTTGGGCATGTAAGTCTTCCCGTGCTGATCGAAATAGAATGACTGAATGATCGAAATAGAATGACTGAATGGGTTGTGATAGTCCGTAAAGAACTGTGATAGGTAACACTATAGGAAGTTAATAGGAACCTCACCAAAATTTAATTCAGATAGCTTTTTCCCAACCTATTACCATGTCTGTATCTCCCATGATTTGGACATGATCACATGAATGAAACTGCTGCCTCAAAGACTTTCTTTATTGAACTAACTTTCTCATGCAGACATGCATTAGCAGCCTCCTTGAACTGCGATGATAAGATGCTCTTAAATTGCAGGCATGGCAATTATGGAAAGGTGGGCAGTGGCTTCAACTTGTGGATGCATCATTAGATGCTGGGTGCCATACATCAGGGATCATGAGATGCATTAAAATAGCACTATTATGTGTGCAAGAGAATGCGGCCGATCGACCTACCATGTCAGATGTTGTTGCTATGCTCAGCAGCGAGAATATGGCCTTGCCTGAGCCTAACCACCCAGCGTATTTCCACGTAAGGATGAGAAACGAAGAGTCGCGAACAGTTGTTATGCCATGCAGTGTTAATGACATCACAATGTCTGCTCTAGATGGCAGATAGTTCTCTATTCTTTGCTCCAGCGTGTGAAAACATTTTTTTGTTGTTATTGCATTTAGAGGTTTTTTCCAAAATATTGATCAACATGACGAAATATTCAACGGGACGCACACCACTGCAATTTTTCGTTCTCACTCTAGTGTTGCTGCACAATCACTACGCCACAAACGAACTTGTGCAGTGGCGCACTTTGGCAGCCCACAGCGGGCGCCTTGGGTGGCCGCCATAGTCAGTGGCTCAGTGCTAAAGAATCCCCTCCTAGCTCCAAATACAATGCCATTTTTCTGGATCCTAGCAATCTGGTTAGGCTCTGAATGACTGAACTATGGTTTAACTGAAATTCTGCTTTTCTGTTATTGCTTTATTGGCTACCTTTGTAGTTTTTTTAAAGAAAATCTGGTGGTGCTACAAAGTTATGCAGAGCAGAGATAAATAGATTCTCATTCACACAACTAGTTTTAAATGCATTTTTTTAGTTAACTTCAAGTGCAAGTCAAGTAAAAACACCATGAGAAAAAGGTGCAGCAGGAAAATTCACACAACCCCAGACAGGCCCCGACCTGTCATTTAATATGCTGATGAGTGATGACTGATCAACCTAAATAGTTCTATCAAGTTCAATCGGTGCTCGCAGTGTCTCTCAGAATCTCAACCACAAGCTTTTCCATCGTTTACAGACCACACCGAAACAGAACCAAAGAACCATTTATGTATGTACTTCTTCAGGAGCACTTTAGCTTGTTCACAACACACGAATGCAGACACAGCATACTGGCTTACTGAAACTCAACTGAAGCATAGATAGCTGTTAGCCCACGCCCACAGATGCTAATTTACAGAAACTGAACTGGAACAAAAGCAAAGTTGACGTCAAGATCACAAATTTCATCCCCAAAGGAAATTCCAATCAAAAACAAAAGATGGTTTCCTTATTTTTCTAAGAAAGAAAAGGGCATACTATAGCTTGTCAAGCGGATGCCAGACATTGGTCACACACCTTCATATCTGGACCTGCTGCAACCATGTTCCATTCAGAGAGGAATGCCCCTTTAATGAGAACCATACTGATAACCGAATCATTCAGGAAAGTGTAACAAACAAACAGAAAGAAGAGTGAAGTTGTGTGACAAGCAAAGGTTCAGCAATACCCTGTGGCACACATCCATCAGCCTCCCCAACCAGGAAGCGGTCGATTTCTACCAAGTGGCCACAAAAGCAAAATATCATGACAACAATAAATTATGCCTGGTTATCATCTAATCAGAAGCCACATGATGTTGAACCAAAATAAACTTATGCAGGAATGACATGTAGCATTTGAAATTGTATTTTTTGGATTTCATAATTCACATTTTGTCAGGCCTAAAAGTATTTTTAGAAGGAGGCAATGCTAAGCGAAATTTCAGGATTTCATAACATGTAGGAATACTGGAACACAGCACAGATAAAGTAGGACAATATATTGGTTAATATAACAACTTGCATACTAGCCAATAAAACATAGAGACAAATAAAGCTAGGAAGTTTAACTCTGCTACATAGTAGCACAATGCTGCCGCTTAAAAAGGTACAATATTTGTAGGCCAACAACAATCTCACTTATGCAAAAGTGTTGTCCCATAGACCTCATGCTACTTAGCACTACCACACTCTCAGTTTACCATTGCTTCAGAACCTCTCACATGATCACCTTAAGTTTCTCAAGCACTCGAGCCAATCTCATCCCTTGGTCCCTCACCTACATAAGCAGCTTCCAGTTCTGCAGGAAATTAAAAAGATTGAAAATGGGATCAGCTGAATAATAATAGTGAATTAAATTTGCCTCAATGAACAATTATTTCTCATCAACCAGCAACATCAGTTAACAACAACACCTGCACAAACTCAAACTCACTAAGATAACTATGACGCTATAAGTTAAGCACCCCCAATGTCACTATTCATATAACTGGAGTGTAGAAACTCATGAACGGAACAATGGCTTTGACTCTGCCCTCATACACCTTCTTCCCCTTACAGGTTCTCGGATCAACTGCATAGACCACATCGTCTGCTCTCAAGAAAATGATTTCGAGATCATCTGTGGAGCCAGCCACATCAAGTGAGGTGAAGTCAGCATCAACAGGGAGCAGCATCTTAAGCTCAATTACTCTGCTTTGTTCCCATCTAGCACCTACATCATTAGCATCCTTCCTCAACCAGACGTTGAGCTTGGACTCAAGTTCAGTGGCGAGCAGCAGTCCACCATCCTTCGCTGCTGTGAGCAGAGTTGACCGACAAAGGGGCACCGACAAATTAGCAATTGCACGTCGTACTTAAGAGCATCCCTTAGATTCAGGGTGCCAAAGTAGAGCGTATTCCCCACAAGCGCACTCCTCATCCAAAGATTGAATTGGTAACCATGTTGTGGAGCGCAGGTTGGCTCACTCCACGCAGCAGCATCAGATGAGTAGGTCCAGACCACGGCAACCACGACACCAGGGTCCCCGAAAGCAGTGCGCACAAAAACCACGGTGAAAGGCCGACGGTGGCAATCAAGGTGATCACAGCCGCCGGCGCCTACAGCAGCGGAGCAGAGAACTGCCGCAGCCCAGCTAAACGACGCCTTGTACGGCCGTGGAACACGCGGGAAGTGCACCTTTCGCTCCTCGTCCGTGATGGGGTCCCAGACGACGAAGAACTTGGCGTCTCCCAGGAGGAGAACACGGCCGTGGCGGGCGTCCACCACGCGCTGCAGTGGGCGCGCTCGGCTTGACGCGGTCGGAAGGCAGTCGTGGGCACGAATTGGCGGTATAAGACCATCCCCAGCATCGGCGGGGTGCGGTGGACCTCGCGGAACCTGCGGCGGAAGCGGGGGCTCGAGACGAGGCAGCCCCATGGCTTGCAGACGAGGGCGGCGCGGAGGAGGCTCGCTGGTTCGTCGGGCAGGAAGCGGAGGAGGATATCCTCGACGAGCTCCTCCGGTAGGGCCGCCGGCGGCGGCGACGACGACGTGGAGGTGTAGGAGGGCCCGGCCTCCGGCGGTGACGCGGAGGAGGCCGCATTCGCCATGGCCTAGGGTTTGGGCGATTCCGGTGGTCTTAGATTCTGGCGGCCGGGGAGGAGCACGCGATGCTGGTGGACTTGGTGCAGGGGCAATTGCTATTTTTTTAGCATAACCTTTCTATTCGTTTTTGATAAAAAACCTTCCATTAATTAATTCATTAAATTGCTATTTTTTCCAAAACAATAGCTATTTTTATTAACTCTTGAAACCGGGGATTGGCATTGTTTCATTTATGGACAAATATTTGTGGATCACGGAGACTTCTTGTGCGTTGTTTTTTTTTCTACTATACATTATTTGGATTTAAAATGCAAAGGGAAACGGTGTTTACCAGATCTTAGCATGTGAAGAGTGAGATTCCGCGTTTAGTATCCAATTATACTTTTTCTTAAAATAAAACAGAATAGAACAGACTAATGTGCTTTGGAAAAAAAATAAGTTTCTGCAGTTCATCTCGTTGAGAGCTGAGGTTAGTTGATCTTTACCCCAAAAAGAAAAAGAAAGATACCTAAGCTCTGTAGTTGTCTGATGCTGCTGACACGCAGAACAGAAAGGCCGAAGGCTTCGACTCGTGCGTGCCAAAACCCAAAAGCAGAAGGCCGAAGGCTTCTCTTATTATTTTTTTTAAAACTAACAACAATACATTACTTAGCAGCAAATTGCTGCTAGAATAGTTACATTGTTTAAACCTACTTGTTGTAGAGCTTGTAGACAATAGCAAGGGTACATATGATCCCCATGAACACATGAGAACTGATTCATTTGTAGCTGAGTATTGCTCTGATATTCCTGGTAGGCATCCCTGGCTAAAGTGTGAGCAGCAACACTCATGTTTCCATGAATTTTGTATAATCTGAAACCTAGTAGAGCAGCATTGTTATTGAATTCTTGAGTAAAAGGCTTGATTCTCCATTGTGGTGGATTAGAGGGATCATTCTTATTCAGAAAATGAACTAACTGTTCATTATCTGACAAGAAGTTTCCATCTCTGAGACCTAAGAGTGTAGCAATTTAAGATGCTAGAGCTATCCCAGTCGCTTCAGCCATTAAGACTGAAGAACAATCCTTCAAAATAGCCTTGATGTGGAGCTCCTGATCTTGATGATCCTGCAAATTAGAGAACCTGATACCTATAGCTGCTACTCTTGCAGTTGCTTGAGCTTGGTCTGGTGCAGTGGATGCATCCACAAAGTAAGTGAATCCCTGAAGATTTGTTGTATCCTGGATTAAATAACTCCGATTATTACTATATTGATGACTGGAAGTCTCTGAAGATTCCTGCAACTTGACTTTGATTAGTATATTCTGTACGCTGGCTATGTTCATCCCTTCCATTCATTGATAGATTCATTGGGTGCCTGTTGTTCTGCATTTCATGAAGACCTGCGGAGTGGAGTTCCTGTTCTTGTATACTCGTAGTTGGTACCTGATTATTGTCAGCCTGCAAAACCTGATTATGCAAAGATGGAGCATCTACCTGAATGGAGTTAGCTAGATTATACGTGGTCATATGAGCTTTAGCTGCATAATGCACTTGTGCAACAGTCCGCTGTTTGTTGTTGAACCTGTGGTCATTTCTTGTCTTCCAAATATACCAAAGAGTGAAAAGAATTTTTTCCATGACATTTTCTGAGGTATTGTTAGTGATAATTTTAGGTAAAGCAAGTTGTACTCCATCCTGTTCAGGATCAAGAATATCTATGTTAACAGAAGGGGGCAGAGTGTTCCATACCTGAGTAGGCAAATTACATTGGAAGAAAAGGTGGAAATTTATCTCTATCTATCCACAAGCAGAGCAATGCTCATCTATATGTGTGGTAAAACTTGATGCCCTCTCAGCTGATGCTAGTGCCCGTCTGATAAGTCTCCAAGTGAAGGTTTTAATGAGAGGGGGTAGAATTTTACTTTTCCAAGTGCGGCATAGAACCTGATTAAAGGCTTCTCTTATATATATGTCCAGCCAATATAATAGCTCGTTCAGTAATAATTCCATTATAAAATTTACAATCTTGGATTTTTCTTCTTCTTTTTGATCGTTCTACCATAAAAACTGCTGATCGCATCACCGCATCATGAAAACATGCAGATAACCAGTGACATGTCTTGCTTCAATTCAGCAGTTCTGATTGAGTTCGACAGAAGAAAAAAGCCAGAGTTCAACTACGAGGCACGCTGCTAGTGCCACTTGATCATCCAAGGTAGTATTAGATGGGGAACAGGCTACACAAAAAGAACCAAACGCTCCCACTGAATCTTTTAAGAAGCCACGCAGAAACTGAAAGATTGACTTCTTATCTCGTTAATAAATAAATATAATAATATATAACACTGCTAATGCCTCTTGGTGCAAGGTATTAAATGAGGCATCATCATCATCTTTTACAGAGGCCACATAGAAACTGAACCAAAGGATATCATCAATTTCTTTACCACAGATGCTAGTCTACTTTACTGAAACGGATTCATTTTCCACGATGGGAAAATGAGCAAGCTCACTTCAGCATCACATCACACACTTATCACTTACAAAATGAGTAAGTCGCAGGGTGACTATCAATATGAAGCAAACACAGAACAATAGCTTTGGTTCAGCTTCAGCATATCAAAACAGAAGCCTGGAGCCTTGGACATTGTTCATGCTTCATGGTCTGCATCTGACAAGCAAGACCATGTCGCCATTGCATTCTGGTTTCAAGAATCACATATGAATAAGTTGTCTCTCAGTCTTTGGACTATCAGGTTGGCCACACAAGTATAAATATGACAGCGATAAATTAAACTGGTTCTCCAATCATTTAGAAGCAAAAAGATGATGAAGCACAATAAATAAAATTCATATAGGAATGCCAATTACACAATGCTCATTTTCTTGAGACTACAACATTTTAACAATGATTGATATCTGCATTTCAGGATTTCATCACAAGCAGGAATGCTCGAGCAAAAACAGTCAACAGATGTGGGAAAATGTAGGGGTTTACAGCTTACATACAAGCCTAATAGAACCAACGATAAAGTTAAAATATTCCAAGAGAAACTTACTACTTGAAAAACGCAAAAGCCCAAGGACACCACCAATCTCACTGATGCAAAGGGTGATCACAGCATAGATCTCATGCTACTTAAAATTACTACAAATACCCGGTTTTCCCTTGGTCGAGAACCTCACATGAGCACCTTAATCTTTCCATGCACTTGAGCCACCATCACCTGTATCGTCTGCTTGCAGTGCTACAAAAATTTACAAATTTTGAGAAAACCATCTGATTGAGGGCACAAATTTGCCCAAGATGAAAACTTATTGCTTGCCAACAAAATATCACTACTTATTCACATCAACAACAGTTAACATCAACACTTGCAAACTCAATAAGATAACTGAAAGTTTAGCACTGATGTCACAATCCATTGACAGATGAGGCAATGTATGGACATGGTTAGAGATAGGAACAATGCATATGAAGTGCAGAAGTCACCCAAGTAATTACTTTTTAATTATCAACTCCAGTTACATATTTACCCTCTTGGCTCATCATAGATTAATCAATTCATAGGCATATCTGATTAGTTTCAAAGGTTGCGCATAATAAATTAAAAAACAACATTTAGGCCGGATGAACCCAATTATTTATTAGATATAAGATTACCGTTTCATAAAAATGATATCTAGGAGCCTATCAAACCCTGAACATTGTAAAACCAAAAACTAAGAAAATATGTACCTGGGGTGTAGAAGCTCATGTACGGAATAATGGTGTTGATTGTGGCCTCATACACTTTCTTCACCTTATAGGTCATCAGATCAATTGTGTGGACCACATCATCCACGAAAATGGCACTGAGATCATCCATGGAGCCAACCACAACTAGTGAGGTTAAATCAGCAACAACAGGGAAAATTATGTTAAGGTTAATAACTCTGTTTTGTTCCCATCTAGTATCTACTTCATCAGCATCCTTTGTCGACCAAATGTAGAGTTTGTGCTCATGCTCAACAGCGAACTGCAGTCCACCGCCCTCTGTTGTTGTGAGGGCAGACAGACGAGGAAGAGGCACTGAAGATGGTAGTTGAATCAACGACATTTGACGCAACTGCATGTTGTACTTGAGAGCTGTGCTGCTTTCTGACCGATTCCCAAAATACAGCGTATTCCCCAAAAGCGCACTCCTCACCTCGAATCGACGAGGTAACCAAGCTGCGGACCGCAGGTTGGCTCACTCCAGGCAGCGTCGTTAGATGAGTAGGTGTAGATCAATGTCACCACTGAAGCATGGTTAATCAAAACAGAGTAAACGAAAACCACGACGAAGTGTCGACGGTGGCAATCAAGGTGATCGCAGCTGCTGGCACCGGCGGCAGAGCAGAGAACCGCCGCGGTCCAGCACAACACCCCCGTGCACTGTGGTTGCGGGGGGAAAGGCATCTTCCACTCCTCGCCCGTGATGGGTCCCAGACGCTAAGTCCACACAGGGCATCCAGGGCGCGCCACAAGCCACGCTCGGCAGGATGCAGGCGGAAGGCGGTCGTGGGCACGAATTGCGGCTCACGGATGAAGTCTCTGTTGCAGAACATCCCTGTCCCAAATTGTGACTGTGGAGAACTGGCTGATATTGGCCAATCTCACCATGAGGACACAGCTGCCCGTTGCTACTACACATGCGGTGGATTCA
>CM041631.1:65276246-65293469 GCA_023333625.1 Bothriochloa decipiens
AGTAATATCCTGTGGCACACAGCCATTAGTATCCCCTACCAGGAAGCAGTTAAATAGCTTGATTTATTATCACCCGGTTAAGGTTTCGTCTCTGGATTTCTACCAAGTGTCTACGAAAAGAAATATCACAAAAATAAATTATGTATGGTTGTCTACGAAAACAAATATCACAAAAATAAATTATGTATGGTTATCATCTAATCAATTAGAAGCAACATGATGCTGAACCACAATAAACATATGCAGGAATAATCACATGCAGCATTTGAAATTGTAATGTTTGATTTCAAAATTCACATTTCTCAGGGCTAAAAGTATTTTAAGATGAGGCAATGGTATGCGAATTTCAAGTTTTCATCACAAGCAGGAATGATGGAACACATAACAGGTAAAGTAGGACAATGTATTGGTTAACAACTTACATAGTAGCCCAATAAAACCTGGAGACAAATAAAACTAGCAGGAAGTTTAACACTGCTACATACTAGTGCAATGCTGCTGCTCAAAAAATACAAAAGTTGAAAGCCAACACCAATCACACTTATGCAAAAGTGCTGTCTCACCATGGACGTGTCATTCTACTTAACACTACCATACTACCGAGTTTACTATTGCTCTAGAACCTCTCACATGAACACCTTAAGTTTTTCATTCAAGCACTTGAGCCACCCTCACTTGGCCCCTCACCAACAAAAGCAGCTTCTAATCTTGCAAGAATTTAAAAAGTTTGAGATTGGCATTAGCTGAATAATAAATTAAATTTGTCTCAATGAGCAATAATTTCTCATCAACCACAACATCAGTTAACAGCAACGCCTACACAAACTCAAATTTACTAAGATAACTATATCGTTAAGATTAACACCCCAGTATCACCATTCATGTACCTGGAGTGTAGAAACTCATGAAGGGAACAATGGCTTTGACTCTACCCTCATATACCTTCTTCCCATTATAGGTCTTCAGATCAATTGCGTAAACCACATTGCCCGCTCTCATGAAAATGGTACCAAGATCATCCGTGGAGCCAACCACATTAAGTGGTGAGGTGAAGTCGGCATCAACGGGGAGCAGCGTCTTAAGCTCAGTTACTCTGCTTTGTTCCCATGTAGCATCCTTCCTTGACCAGACGTAGAGTTTGGACTCATGTTCATAGGCGAGCAACAGTCCACCATCCTCCGTTGTTGTGTGCAGAGTTGACCGACAAAGGGGCACCGAAGATGGTAGTGGAATCCACGACATTTGACGCAATTGCACACTGTATTTAAGAGCTGTCCTTCGATCTGGGATTACAAAGTAGAGCGTATTCTCCACAAGCGCACTCCTCATAAAAGGATTGAATTGGTGGTATTCAGGTTCTGGACTCATAAAAGGATCGAATTGGTATTTAGGTTGTGGACTGCAGGTTGGCTCACTCCAGGCAGCAGCATCAGATGAGTAGGTGCAGATCACAGTATACTCTACATAAGGGTCCCCAATAACAGCGCGCACAAAAACCACGATGAAAGGTCGACAGTGGCAGTCAAGGTGGTCGCAGCCGCCGGCTTCGACGGCGGAGCAAAGAACTGCTGCGGCCCAGCTATCCGACGAGGTGTACTGCGGCGGAACACGCGGAAAGGACACCTTCCACTCCTCGTCTGTGATGGGGTCCCAGACGACGAGGGCCTTGCCTCCCCCAAGGAGGAGGACGCGGCCGTGGCGTGCGTCCAGCATGTGCATGTGCGCGCGCTCGGCATGGAGCGGGCGGAAGCCGGTCGTGGACACGAACTGGCGGTATGGGTGGCTGGCGTTGCTGCAGAACATCCCCAGCATCGGCGGGGTGCGGTGGAACTCGCAGAAGCGGCGGCGGAATACATGGTTGGAGACGAGGCGGCGCCAGCGCTTGCAGACGAGAGCGGCGCGGATGAGCCCAGCGGGCTCCTCCGGCGGGAAGCGGAGGAGCACCTCCTCCACGAGATCATCCACCAGCGGCGGCGGAGCGAGGGTTTGCTGCTGCTGCTGGGTATTTGGGAAATCGCACGACGGCATGAACCTGCGTGAGAGGGCGGAGTAAAAGCGTTGGGCCCTTTGTATCGAAAAAAAAAGCGTTGGGCCCTGCCAGGTCAGCCAGCGTCTGAATTAAGATGGGCCCTGGTGGAGATTAGGCCCATTGGCAGCTGAGATCAGCCCAACTCGTGCAGCCGCATTGTTCCACAGCATTCTACAGCAAAAAACTGCCATTCATGCAATGAGGCCGGGGCAATGGGCTCAACAGAGTCCTCAGATCATCTGTGCTGCGAGTGTTTTTCGTTCTCGCTCTAGTGGTTAATTACTTAACAATGGTCAGTGGCTCAGTGCTAACGAATTGAATCTCCTTTCACACAAATTCACCGGTCGGTTGCCTACTTGTGCATGTTCTGAATCCTTCAAATTCAGTGTCATTTTTGTGGATCCTAGCAATCTGGTTAGGCTCTGAATGATTGAACATGTGGTCAACTGAACTTGTGCTTCTCTATTATTGCTTTGTTGACTGCCTTTGTAGTTAAAAAATATTATGCCTCAGGGAGATATGCAGAGACAAATAGATAATCGCACAACCCCACAGGCCCACGACCTGTCATTTAATTTGCTGACTGATCAACCTACAAAGTTTTACCGAGTCAGGCTATCCGCACCGGCACCCTGGATACCATCCTACAAGACGCATATACCGGAAAAACGCCCGTAGCGGGGTCCTAGGTGCCATCCGGGAAAACACCGGACGGCCCCTGATCCTGTCTCTGTCCACGATGTACGACGCGTCCTCTATAGGCGCGCGGGCCCACCTCCTTCGCCTCCCTTGCGTGCGCGCCCAGGGAGGGGGCCGCTGGTGGAGGGAGCGCCCGCCACCCCGAGCCAGCCGGCTGCGCGAACGCCTGCCTCTACGCCTGCCTCCCCGCCGTGCCTCCACGAGGAGCATGGAGGCCGGCCGCCGTCGAGCATGAGCTCTGGGGAGTCAGAGCAGGCACCGGGGAGGGAGAGGCCGGGGAGACAGAGTCGCGCACGCTACCCGAAGCGGAGCAGGAGAGGCCGCCGGAGGAGCGGGAGGAGGGGTCGCCGGAGGAGAGGGAGGAGGGGCCGCCGGATTTGAGCGAGGACGCGGATGCCGGTTCCGGGAGAGACGCGCTCGCCGGCCTCCATGCTCGCCGGCTCTACCCCAACCGCGGTCTGTGTGCTTGCCTCGACCGTGGGGAGCAGAGGAGGAGCCGCGGGCTCCATCGCGGGCAACCTCGCGCCGCCCCGCCGGTCCGCCGGCCACGGGGAGCAGAGGAGGCAGCGTTAACGTCCGCACCCTGTAGGTCGCCGCGAGCCACCGCGTAGCCCGCCAGAGGCGTGACTGGCTGCCCTTCGCGCCGCTCGCTGGCTGCCTACGCGGTCGCCCGAGCCACCGCCTGCGCTCGGCGGCTGCCCTTTGCGCTCGCCCAGGCCGCCGCATGGGCTCGCCGGACGCCCTGTGCGCTCGCCCGTGCCGCCGCATGGGCTCGCCGACCGCCCTGTGCGCTCGCCCGCGCCGCGTGCACGCTCGCCCTGCCGGAGGAAGCGAGGGGAGCGATGAAGGAGGAGAGGGAGGCCAGCCCCTCCCTGGCGGTGGTGCGGCGAATGAATAAAGGAGGAGATAGGGAAAAGAAATGGGAAGAGAAAAAGGAAAAAGGGGCCTCACAGTGGGCCTCATAGTAGATAAAGGACGACATATAGGATGGATATGTGCGGGAGAAAGTGGTATTGAGGAGAGAATCTAGATGATCAGGACAGAATATTTCTTTTAAGGAGAAATATAGAGGAACATGAGCACGGATAGTCTCAGAACTTGTTGAGCGACTTTAAAATACATGTGACCGATGTGCTAGACATCTTGCAGTCTCAGAATCTCCATCATGAATTCTACTATATATATCCTTTACAAAGAACGAAAGATTAAAAAAAATATATACAACTTCAAGCTTTCCCAGAGAGAATTCAGGATGAGTTGTAGCGTCATCTTCACAGGCCACACGGAAACAAAACCAAAGAAGCATTTCTGTACATACTTCGCTAGGAATTAAGAACTCTTCAACTTATTCACCACACACGCATACAAACACAGAACACTGTCTCACTGAAACTCAACTGAACCATACATAGCCGTTAGCCACAGCACCCGGATGCTAGTTTACTAAAAACTGAACCGTAACACGGGCAAAGTTGACTTTAGCATCACACACTTCATTGCCAAAAGGAGAAATCGAGACACTGCCAATCAAACACAAAAGATTTTTTTTTTCTGAAAAAGACATAATATGGCTTCAGCAAGTCAAACGGATGCCTGACACTGGTCATCCTTCATGACCCGCATTCGCCATCACCAGCCTGCTGCAACCGTGCTTCATTCACAGAGGAAAGAGAACCATACTAATAATAACTGATCAATCGTCCGGGAAAGTGAAGCCAACAAAGAGAGGTTGACAAACAAAGCTCTGTGTTGATGATCAGCACCAATCTCACTGATGCAAAAGGTTTGTGCCCGCCATAAACCTCTTGCTACTTACCACTACTGTACTACACCTGAAGTTTTTCATGCGCTTGAGCCACCTGCACTTGGCTCCTCACCTATACAAGCACCTTCCAGTTCTGCAGCAATCAAACAACAGACTTTATTATTAACAGCACACCTGCCTAAACCCCATAAGATAAATATGTCCCTAAGTTTACCACCGATATCACTATTCATTAATAGATGAAGACCATCGATCAACAAGATATCACAAATTGTTCAGGATATTGTAATTCTGCATATTCACAAATTGATTATTCTTAGAGCCTCTCATGCCATGCTAGTAACAAATTCTTTGCTAGTTCTGAATGCTGTAAAATAAAAAGCTAAGTAAACATGCACGTACCTGGAGTGTAGAAGCTCATGCATGGAACAACGCGGCCGATTCTTGTGCCCTGGCGACGGAAGCTGGAGCTGGAGATGAGGCGGCACCATGGCTTGCAGACGAGCACTGCGCGGAAGAGGCTTGCCGGTTCGCTGGGCGGGAAGCGGAGGAGGATGTCCTTGACGAGTTCCTCAGGCAGGGCCACTGGTGGGGACGGTGGCGAGGGCATCAGGGACGGAGATGGGGGCGACGGTGGCGGCATGTTGGGGTTGGCTGGTGGCAGCAGGAGGGTTTCCGTCGGGGATGGTTGCTAGCTGACGCGAGTAAAAAATGGAAGAGGAGTGAGTAATATTTCCTGCCCCCGCGTCGCTCTCCCTCCACCGTCAGAGCACCGCCCCAATAGCTCGCCGGCCCGGCCACCGCCTGAGCCCGACGTTGGAAGCCACGCGGACGGCAAGGATGGAGGCGGCTGGGTTTCCCTCGCACCATCCCTCTCTCCCTGGGAACCCTGCGGGCAGATCTCGGCATCCAGTGCCGGGTTGGCCGGATCCAGCCTCCCCTGGCATGGATCCTTCGTGCCCTATGCCCCCTTCCTCTTCCCGCGCCCGAGCTCACCTCGTCATCACCCTACTCCCTTTATTCTCCTCCTCCAGCGTCGGCGACCTGGTAGCGGCCATGGATGGCTGGCATCGGCCTCTCGCGCGGGATCCGCGCCCACTAGCCCCGGATCCAGCGACCCCAGCCTGTCCGGACCTTGCGGTGGCGCTGAGGAGGCCTCGTCCTCGGCATCGGCAGGTGGCAATGGATCCTCGCCCCTAGCGGCCGGATCCAGCGCCCTAGGGGCTGGGGGCGGTGCCCACAGGTGGACTACTCGCTCCTGTCAGCAGCATTGGCAGCGAATGCCAGCAACAGCGGCCAGCAAAATTGACATGTGTAGTGTGGCGTAGTTTGCCCGGCCTCCGTGCGTGGCCCGGTCAGAGGGGGTGGCGGTTGACGCAGCTATGCGGCTACGACTCGCAGCCGGCGCGCTGATGCCCCTCTGCAGTGCCTTCTATGGAACGTCTGGGCGGTGACGACGGTGGTGCCGGCAAGCTAGGGATCCGGCATCCTGGTAGCTTCGGCTAAAGCCTTGACGGCGATGCTCGTGGGCGTGGCTTTCCCTCTTGAGGGCGTGGTATTTCCCCAGCATGTCTTCCACGCGTGAAAACCCAGTCCAATCTTGGATGAGCGGCGGTGGCGCAAACGGCGTCATTCCCTTCTTGCAGGCGTCGCTATTGGATTTTGTCTCAGCCACGATGTCACTTATGCTACGGCAGGGCGTGGCTTAGGCTTTGCCACCTGTGGCGGCGACCGGAGTGGCCGGTGCATGCCTCCTGTTGCAGCGGATGAGTCCATATGGCTCTGCGGCGTGTGGCAGCGGCCGGCGCTGTCGGTGCGCGCCTCCCGTCGCCGCGGGTGAGTCTGTTCGGCTCCGCGACCTGTGGCGGCGGCCGGCGCTGTTGGTGTGCGCCTCCCGTCATCATGGGCAAGTTCGTGGCTCCACGGCGTATGGGCTCCGCGGCGTGTGGTGGTGGTCGACGCTGTCGGTGTGTGCCTCCCGTCGTCACGGGCATGTCCGTTCAGCTCCGCGGTTCTGTCGGTGCGCGTCTCCCGTCATCGCTGATGAGTCCGTATGGCTCCACAGCATGTGGCGGCGACCGGTTCTGTCGGTGCGCGCCTCCCATCGTCGCGGGCGAGTCCGTATGGCTCCGCGGCGTGTGGTGGCAACCGACACGGTTGGTGACTGCCTCCGGTCGTTGCGGACAAGTCCGTATGACTCTGCGGCGTGTGGCAGCGACCGGCGCTATCGGCCTGTGCTTGCCATCGTTGTGGGCGAGCCCGTTCAGCTACGCAGTGTGGCGGTGTTCCACCCACTACCTAGTCCAGATTGCTCAGGTTGCTCTGTTTCGTCGTTATTGTTGTTTTTCTCAATCTTTCGTCCTTATGCTTGGGTGTTTTGTTGTAAATAAATACTTTGTACTATTTAAAGGGCCATTTTTTGGCCAATATATATATATTTAGGTGGGGAACGCCTGCCCCCATTGACCTTAAAAAATGGAAGAGGAGAAGGCCTGAAAATTCGTCTCCTAAGGCCTAAAGGCAACGTATGCTATGGACATCATTCTGCTATACAAACTATAAAAACTCTAATCAAGATCACACAAATATAATCGGATAGCTAGAGATGGAGATGTTATTTTAGCATTTAAACCACCCTCACTCTTTCCATCTTAAAGATGAGTTATTTTAGCACTTAAATCCCCACCTCTAACCATCACATTAAATTTGTATGGTAAGTTTTAATAATTTGCACAGGAGGCTGGTATGTTGCCGGGCCTAAAACCAGCTAAGTGGCGAGTTGGGCCTTACAGCGAGTTTGCAGTCGTGCCTTCGGCCCCGCGCTGCCCAGATTCCGCCGCCGCCGCCCCCTCGCCGGCGACCGCCTCGTGCCGATTCCGCTGCCTTCCTCCCACACTGCGACGTCTAAGCGCGGTTGGGGCACTGCCGTGTTGCACCGCGTCCTCCAACTGTTGGACGGGATGCGGATGCACACCCCCTGACGCGGCCGGCCTGCCGCTTACCGGCCACGTCGATACGGGAAAGGGGACGCAATAGTGCGGGCACTCATCGCCGTGGCTGAAGGTGACGAATGAGGAGCGAGCACCTTGGTTCGTTCATCGCCGACGAGGATTCATGCCAGTTTGTCCTCCAGACCGTGCGGATCAGAGAGGCTCTTGGTCAGCATCATTGTTATATCAATCAATAAGGTAATGAATGCCTTGGCCAAAATCATTGCAAGGTTCACATTTCTATTCTACCTCTGAGAATGAATCATGACACCTGTTTCATTGCATAAACAAATGGTATTATTAGACTGCATCTTGTTCTCCACTAGGATTAATTTGGTGTTCCTGCTCTCATGGCCTCATTCACCAGGTTCAGAATACACTGAAATTACACGCATTATATTCTTCCTCAGCAGTTGCTATAGAAAACACATTATTACAGAATGAATTACACGCATTATATTCTTCCTCAGCAGTTGCTAGAATACGCATTATTCCAGAATGAAGCAAAAGTGTCACATTGATACCCTGGATAAGGGTAGAACCGCAGAAGATAGAAATTCAACTAACACAAGAAAATTTTCTGAGCTAGGATGCGATGAGGACAGCCCAGTGGGCTCAGCACTTCAGCATAGTCTTCGGATCATCTGTGCTAGAATGGGTTTACTGAAAGCCTACAATTTTTCTTCTCACTCTGGTGTTACTTCACAATGGTCAGCGGCTCAGTGCTAATGAATCCCCATCCTTTCACATATTATTATCCGTCCGTTGCCTACTTGCGCGCAGGTTCGGGATCTGAATCCTTTCAATGCCATTTTCTTGTTAGGGCTCTCTGAATGACTGAACCGGTGGTTAACTGAAAGTGTGCTTTCTGTTATTGCTTTGTTGACTACCTTCCTAATAATTACATATAAACGGGTTATGTGCTATGGAGATATGCCTTTGAAGGTTCATACATCAGTTTTAGCTCCGAGAATGAATGGCACCTGTTTCATTGCATAAATAAAATGGTAGTATTAGACTGCATATATATTATTCCGCGTTAGGATGTAGGGTTTCTGCTCTCATCGCTTTTATTCTGCAGGTCTTCTTCCTCACCTCAGCAGTTGCTTGAATGCACATTATTCTGGTATGAAGACAGAATGTCACATTATAGCCTCAGACAAGTGCACAAAATAGAAATTCAACTAACATCAAAAGTATCTCTGAGCAAGGATGCCATGAGGCCGCTGCAGTGGGTTCAGCAGAACTGAAAACATACAATTTTTTATTCTCACTTTGGATTTACTTCACGTCACATTGGTCACCGGCTCAGTGCTAAAGAATTGAATCTTCTCCTTTCACATGTTATCTATTGATTGCCTACTTGCGCGTACACAGGTTCTGCATCCTTCCAATGTCTTTTTTTTCTCTTTCAATCCTACCAATCTGGTTAGGGTCTGAATGATTGAACATGTGGTTAACTGAAATTGTGCTTTTCTGTTATCGCTTTGATGACTACCTCTGTAGTTAAATAATAAAGAGGGGTTATGATGTGGTACGGAGATATGCTGAGATAAGTAGATGATCACCCATTCACACAACTATTTTTAAATGCATTTTTTATTAACTTTTTGTACTCATTCTTTTTGGTTAACTTAAGTGCAACCCGAGTAAAAACACCTTGAGAAAAAGATACAGCAGGAAATTTGAAGTGACCCCACAGGACCACGTACTGTCATTTAATTGACTGACTGATCAACCTAAAGAGTTCTAACAAGTTTAATCGGAACCTGAATGACTTTAAAATACATGTGACCGATCTAGATATATCTTGTGGTGTCTCAAATCCTCGGTCATGAATTCTCGTTGGTTTGATATATATACGCTGTAGAAAGAACAAAAGAAGGAAAAAAAACAATTTCAAGCTTTTCCCAATGCGAATTCAGGCCTTTATTTTGAACATGTAGCACTCATGCCCAAATGAGCTGAGGCACTCGCTCCTGGTCCACCATCTGTAGGTCTTGATAACACTACACAAAATACAAAATATTCTATTGTCAAAACCCCATCATCGATTCATCATTAACAAAAGTGCAATTTCCGAAAAAAGAGTAATAATAAGTAATAACATTGTATATCTAGCAAGTTTCAAGAGTGGTCCATCGTAAAGTCATTTTTTTTCTAGAAAAGGATATCCAACTTGAGAGAATATAATCTAGGCATTTTTTCATTACAAAGAGAATATGCACAGAAATTTAGCTGATGGTTTCTACTGTTGATAAACCGGCTGATGCTATCCATTGTGAAAGAAAAATATTATACTATGGTTGATAAGTTCAAGTGAACATGGTACTCAACTTGTTAGGACTCATGAGATCAGCTAGCTAGCACTTTACCTGGAGTAATGAAGGCCATGTAGGGAACAACCAAGCTGTATAATGGTAGTTCACGTTCATCTAGTTCGGTCACCAGTCCAGACCATATATCAATAGAGACGAGCCGAGATCCTTGCACTCTCAGGAATATGACACCAGTATCTTTAGCAGAGCCAAATGGATCAGGACTGCTAGCCTCTGGGAACAACTTGTCGAGGTAAATGACTTGGCATAGTGCCTATGTCCCATCTCCAACAACCTCTCTCGACATAGGGACAGTTTGGTGGCGTCCTCTACACTAAAGAACCCTAGCACTACCGGATTCTGGTACTTTGCCGAGTGTCGAAAGCACTCGGCAAAGCTTTATTTGCACTAGGCAAAGGCTTTGCTGAGTGCCGCACTCGGCAAAGACCAGTCGGCAAAGAAGACGTCGGCAAAGACTTCTTTGTCGAGTGCCACGTGTTGGACACTCGGCAAAGATTTTGCCGAGTGCTGTGAAAAAATTAAAAACAAAAATAATTGAAAACAAAAATTTTTAATTGTGGGAGGGGCCCACTAGCCAGTCCCCACCAGCACCTAGCCATGACCTTTTTCCTAGGATTTTTACACACTTTACGGCAATGGAGATTCGAACTAATGACCTCTCTCTCACGGTTTCTGCCTTAACCACTGCACTACACGATCACATGTGTCTATAAGTAGTTTTAGTTCCCATATATTATATCAAACTGAGTGTAAATTGCTTTTTTGATACCTTAAATAAATTTAAATCAAAAAGTTATCAACTATAAAGTTTCATAACTTTTTGAGATCTATAATTCTCGTTTAGAAAGTTTTTCCATCCAAGGTCGTTTATAAAATTTGAATTTAAAATTTAAAAAATTCAAACACAGGTTTAGTATGGCAAGATGGACTCAAATGAAAAAGTTATCGACTATAACCTTTCGTAACTTTTTGAGATCTACGAACCTTATTTTGGGTGTTTTTCCATCCGAGATCATTTAAAAAATTTGTATTGTAATTTTTAAAATTCAAACGTAGTTTAACATAGCGAAGGTGAACTCAGATAAAAAAGTTTTCAACTATAGTATTTCATAACTTCTCAAGATTTACATACTTTATTTTGAGTGATTGGTCATTTGATCATTCGATGTGGTGGTTCTAACAATAGTTCACAAATCTTATATCTTCCTCTTGTAGTTTCATAAACTATTAGAGAGACCTGTAACATTTATGAACAAATTTACTTTCACTTTGTTAATTGAAGAAACAACCAAAATAAACTTTGTAGTCCTTGATGAGTTAAACAACTTTGTAGTTAAAAATTTTTTCATTTGAATTCGTTAGGGCTTCAAAAATTGATTTAAAATTTTCTTTGTCAAGTGCCTTTTTTCTGACACTCGGCAAAGACCTTCCTTGCCGAGTGCCAAAGAAAGGCACTCAGCAAAGCCTTCATTGCCGAGTGTTTTTCCTGACACTCGACAAAGAAGCCTCTTTGCCGAGTGTTTCTTCTGGCACTCGGCAAAGTGGCTTCTTTGCCGAGTGTCTGAAAAAATACACTCGGCAAGAAAAAACACTCGGCAAAGAAAATTTTTTGGTAGTGTTGGTAGCTATGAGCTCAACGATCCCGTCGTCCATGTGCGCCACCTCGGGTGGATTTATAGCCGTTATTTTCTTGGTGCCAAGATCATACTGCAAGACCGTGAACGTGTAATTGTGCAGCATAGTCACGAAGTAGAGTGCGTTCCCGACCAGCTGGGAACTATGGATCCAATGGATCCAGTCACCGCCGCCGGAGTGCGGCGGGGAGAATCTCGGCTTGCTCCATGCACCAGACTCCGATGAGTAGACATTGGAGGAGATCTGCTGTGGTTCAACAATATGCTGCACCACTAGGACCACGATGAAGGGTCCTCCATGGCTGTTGAGGTGGTCACACGTGCCACCGGGTGCTGCGGCGGCGGCACAAAGCACCGCAGCGGTCCACTTGTTCACATACAGATACGCCGGCGGGGTGGGCAGCTGCACCTGCTCGCCAGTGATGGGGTCCCAGACTACGATGATGGCGGCTTCGAAGAGGCGGTCAGAGTAGAGGAGGACGCGGCTGTGTCGGCGCTCCCATAGACGTTGTCTAGGGTGCTCGACACGACGCAGGCCGGAGGCGGGTACAGGCAAGAAGCTGGTGGTATAGTAGGTGTATGTGTATCCTTTGTCATCGTCACCGTCAGCGTCATCGTTGCCGTCGTCGTCATCGTCATTGTCGTCGTCGCTGTAGCCGGTGTTGAGGAAGACGAGTATGGGGGCGACCGGTGGTGCTCACGGAACCTGTGTTGGAAGCCGGGGTCTGATACGAGGTGGCACCAGCGCCTGCAGACGAGGCCAGCACGGACGAGGCTCGCCAGGCTGTTCGGCTGGAGACGGGGCAGGATCTCTTTGACGAGCTCGTCCATCAAATGCGGCGGCGGCGGCATGCTGCGGATCGGCGGTGTAGAGCTGGCGCCTCACCACGTGCGTGTGTGCGGATCGTCTGCCTCTGCTAAGTGTGGTCCGCGTAGATAACAGGCTGGTAATATAGGCCCATGAAGATGGAGTACTCAGGAAAGTGAAGACTTTATGAAAGAAAAGTGAGCAAATTTGAGTCGAACTCGTACGGCCGATTTGAATAAAAACATTGACATATGTTGGACCGTCTCTACACGTTTACAGGCTTGAGCAAGCAAAATACGTGGTAGGGCTCATTAAATAAAATTTTAACATAACGGACTGGTAAGAGTTAACGTGTAGACCATATGTTCATATGTTCAGTTTATAAAAATAATAGTGGAGGGACTCGGGGTCTACCGCTGGCGCCACTTGGTCCCTCCTTCCTGCCAGGTCTCCAGCCGCTGCCACCGCCCTTGGATGTGCGACAGGGGCAGCCAGCCATGGGGTCCTAAAACGGGTCCTGTTCGCGCTCCCCCCAAATAATCCTTGTCCATTGCCCACCTTCTCTTCTCCGTCTCCGATGACATTGGGGGTGGCCAGCGGGCCGGATCCGGGGCTCCCAAGCTCTCATTTGTTCATTCTCTGTTTGTTCAGATTACTATGAAGTGGCAAGTGGTATTTTCTTCCTAATAGTTGCTAAAATACACATTGTTCCAGAATGAAGGAAAAATGTCACACTAAGCCACGGACAGCTGCAAAAGATAGAAATTCAGCTAACACCACCAGAAGCCTTCTGAGCAAGGATGCAATGAGGCGCAGAGGGCTCAGCGGAGTCTTAAGACCATCTGTACTAGAATGGGTTTACTGAAAACATACAATTTTTCATTCTCGCTCTAGTGCGACTTCATAAATCAAAATGGTTAGTGGCTCAGTGCTAATGAGTTGAAGCTCCTGCTTCCACATTATATGTATCAATTGCCTACTTGCGCACAGGTTCTGGATCGTTCCAATGCCATTTTTTGTGGATCCTAGCTGTCTGATTAGGCTTTGAATTACTGAACATGTGGTTACCTGAAATTGTGCCTTCTGTTATTGCTTTGTTGACTACATTTGTTTAGTTACAAAAATGGGTTATGTGCTGCGGAGATATGCAGAGATAAATATATGATTACTAATTCACACAACTACATCAAGTGCAGGTCAAGTAAAAACACCATGAGAAAAAGATACATTAATAAATTTGAAGTGACTCCACGGGTCCACGTACATATGCCATTTAATTTGCTGACTGATGAAACTAAAGAGTTCTAGCAAGTTAAATCATAACTTGTGAGCAACTTTAAAATACATGTGACCAATGTGCTAGATATCGTACGGTGTGTCTCAAATCCTCCATCAAGGATTCTCGCTGGTTTGATGTATATGCTGTAGAAAAGAAGAAAAGAGGGGGAAACAACTTCAAACTTTTCCAATGCGAAATCAGGCCTTTATTTTGAACATGTACACTCCTGCCCAAATGGGCAATCTTGTTACTTCTCTTTCTAAAGGAGGCCTCTCTCACGCACTCGAGGCACACGCACTTGGTCCGCCATCTGTACTGGGTGGTCTTGATAATACTACAAACAAATATAAAAAAATAAAATTAATCCCCATCATCGATCAATTGTTAACAAGGTGCATTTACCGAAAAGAAGTTTGAGAATTAGTAATAACATTGCATATCTAGCAAGTTTGTCCATAATAAAGTCATTTTTTTTTGCTAGAAAAGGGATATCCAACTTGAGAGTATATATCATGATCTAGGCGTTGTTTCATTACAAAGAGAGTATGCATCCAAATTCGATCCGAGAGAGGACTCAAATCTAGGTCGTTGATTGTATGATATGACCACTCCCCAAACCAGTTTGAATACAACTATATTCAGTACATAAAGACTTGTTAGGACTCATGCGATCAGCTAGTATACTATACCTGGAGTAAAGAAGGCCATGTAGGGAACAACCAAGCTGTAAGCTGGTGGTACACGTCCATCTACTTCGGTCACCAGTCCAGACCAAAGATCAATAGAGACGAGTCGAGATCCTTGCACGCTCAGGAATATGACACCAGTATCTTCAGCAGAGCCAAATTGTAGACAAGTCCTAGCCCCAGGGAACAACTTGTCGAGGTCAATGACTTGGCATGGTGCCCATCTCCCATCTCCAACAACTTCTCTCGACCATAGGGACAGTTTGGTGTCCTCTACACTAACGAACCCTAGCCGACCGTCCTTGGTAGCTATGAGCTCAACATCCCTGTGCTTGTGCACCGCCTCGGGTGGATTTATAGTTGTTATTTCCCTGGTGCCAAGATCATACTGCAAGATTGAGAATGTTAACTTGTGCAGCAGAGGCATGAAGTAGAGTGCGTTCCCGACCAGCTGGGAACTATGCATCCAACACAACCACCGGTCACCAGAGTGCGGGGAGATCGTCGGCTCGCTCCACACACCGGACTGCGATGAGTAGACATACGAGGAGATCATGTGGTCGTCATCCATATACAGCACCACGAGGACCACGATGAATGGTCCTCCATGGCAGTCGAGGTGGTTGCATGTGTCGCCTTGGGCCGCGGCGGCGGCGCAGAGCACCGCAGCGGTCCACGAGTACACAAACAGGAACGGCGGTGGCAGCGGTGGCAGCTTGGGCAGCTGCACCCGCTTGCCCGTGATGGGGTCCCAGACGACGATGATGGCGGTGTCGTAGTAGTGGCTGGAGTAGAGGAGGACGCGGCCGTGGCGGCACTCCCGCGGACGCAGTGCAGGGTGGTAGACGCCGCGCAGGCCGGAGGCGAGTTTGGGCACGAAGCTGGTGGCGTAGTTGTATGTGTAGCTGTAGCCATTGTCATCGCTGTCGTCGTCTTCGCCGTTGTCATCGCAAGTGTCTTCGTTATCACCGTCGTTGACGTAATAAGTGTCGAGGAAGCCGAGTATGGGGGGCGATCGGTGGTGCTGACGGAACCTGCGCTGGAAGCCGAGGTCAGAGACGAGGTGGCACCAGCGCTTACAGACGAGGCCAGCGCGGACAAGACTTGCCGGGATGTCCGGCCAGAGGCGGAGCAGGATCTCTTCGACGAGCTCGTCCATCAACGGCGGCAGCATTGTGCGGATTGGCGTACGTGCGTGCGGATCTGCTTCTGCTATAGGTGGTCCGCTTCGATAACAGGCTATAGCAGGTAATATAGGCCCATAAAGATGCAGAGGACAAGATTTTATGAAAGAAAGTGAGCAAATTTGAGTCGAACTCGTACAGCCCAAAAATAAAATTTTAATGGCTGGTGATGATAAAACTCTGAAATATATTGGAGCATCTCCGTACTTTTACAGGCTTCAGCTTGAGCAAGCAAAATATGTGTGAGAGCCCATTAAATTAATATTTAATATAACAGTTTATGTAATATGTGCTTTTTGGAAAAAAATAGATTTCTTTTGATCATGATTTTATTAGCAGAATGATCAACATAAAAGAAAATACAGGCTTGTTAAATGAGAGTTATGTGTCAACCTAAGGGCTAAGGAGGCCTAGAGATACAAAATCTAGAATTCCAAAATAAATATTTACTGAGCAAGTGGCTATTTAAATTATTCGATGAAGATGGTATGCGGCAAGAACTCCAAAGAAATAAATATATTAAAGATAAGAGTATAGAAAATTGTGTTAAAAAACCAATAGATTCTCGTTTTTTGAGAAGTCTAATGAATATCAAAGACTCGTTTATCGAGTTTGGCCATATAAAAGTTAATGATGGAACAAAAACGAGATTTTGGGAGGATACTTGGCTGAAAAATAAACCTCTCAAGAATAGATTCCCAGCGTTGTTTAACATTACAAGCAGAAAATAAGATACAGTTGCTAAAGTTTTAGGTTCACCTATACTAAATATTTCTTTTCGAAGAAACTTAGTGGGTCAAAACTTAATAAATTAGAATCGCATTGTTACTTCTTTACAACAGGTTAATCTAGCTAAGGAAATAGACGTGTTTGTTTGGGGTTTGAAAGCCTTAGGGGTATTTACAGTCAAGTCTATATATACTGCATTAATTAACAATAGGGTGAGAGTGCCGTAAGATATTTGGCAATCAAAGCTTCCCACGAAAATCAAAGTTTTCATTTGGTATTTAAAGAGAGGTGTGATTCTAACCAAAGATAATTTAGCTAGGCATAATTGGCGGGGGGATAAATATTATTACTTCTGTCATTTTACTAAAACCATTTAACACCTGTTTTTTGATTGCTTTTATGCCAAATTTTTATGGCGTTCTACACATATGCTTTTTGGGATTGCTGCTCCGTTGAATATGGCTGACTTGTTCTAGAGTTGGTCTAAATTGGAAACCAAAAAGTATAATTCATTGTTATTAACAGCAGCTGTGGCACTTCTTTGGGGAATATGGATAACAAGGAATGAAGTAGTTTTTGATAAATATAGGCCAAAATCTCTTTTGCAGGTACTATTCTGGGGAACGCACTGGCTACGTCAGTGGACAAGCTTGCAACGGCATGATGATCTTAAGGATCAACTAATCGTTGTGGCTTGGCATCTGGAGACGTCCGCCTTAGATTTCTTTGGTTCCCTTAGATGGTTTTCGCAAAGACACGTTGGTAATATTTAGTTAAAGACTGCTCATCTTTTCGTTTTTCATATGCGTGATTGTGATTTTTTTACAGCCAAGCTTGGTGCTTGGTTTAAAGTCTGTAATAATTGGCCTGATTCTATCCTTGGATAAATGAAACCGAATATTTTACTCTTTATCTAAAAAAATGTAATATGTGCTTTCGATGCAGTTGATTGCCTGTTTTGCAAGGCGTTCAGGTGGCGTGCAACATGGGTATTGGGAGATTGATACTTGACACAGATGCCCTGAAAACATTCGACTAGCTCTGCAGTCCAAAAGTTTTGATGTGCGTCCAGAAGAAGGCT
>CM041631.1:65293479-65364526 GCA_023333625.1 Bothriochloa decipiens
TTTTTTGGATAGGACTGGTAATAGGGCTGCCCATGTGTTGGCCGGTTTGGGTTATGGATGCATGGAAGGCGCTATTTTATAGCACTGTCCCTGATGATGTTTTGTCTTTTTTTCTGACGATTGTCAGATGAGTAACAAATCAGCCAAATTTCAAAAAAAAAAAAGTAGACCTTTCGTCCAAAAGAAATTTGGTGTGCGTGCCTCGAAGTGACCTTCCTCGGCTCCCTACTAAATAAAGGAAGAAAATTAGGTCCATGTTCCATCGCGTGCGCTATAGCCTGGATGAACGGCACATGATACCGGGGAAAATCTGACGTCAGAGGAGAGATGGCTGCTCTGCCCATAGCCTGGATGGACTACACGTACATCCAGGCTATGGGCACACGTGATGGATTGCTGCTGGTCATGCACGTCAGACGGCGGGGAACTGTGACTATCGAGACAATCGTGTAACCTAATATTCAACTCATTGTCTCGTTCTACACATGTGGCAACGTGGAACTCACAGGCATACATCTAGTTACAACTAATAAGAGTTAACTAATGCCATATGTTTGTTTAATAAAACGATAGTGGGGCGACTCGGAGGCCTACCGCTGGTGCGCTAGCTCCCTCCTCCTTGCCACCTCTCCAGCTGCCACGGCCGCTCTTCGATGTGTGGCGGCCGCGACCAGCCACGGCCCCTCAAACGGGTCCCATTCACCTGCCCGCAATAATCCCTATCTACTGCCCACCTTCTCTTCTCCTTCTCCGGTGACTTTGGGTGGCCACATGGCCAGCGGGCCGGATCCAGGCTCCTGGATCGCTTCTATTCTGCAAGTTGTATTCGGTGTATCTTCGTTCTCAGTAGTTGCAAGAATACACATTATTCCATAATGAAACAAAAATGTCACACGAAGCCCCGGACAACTGCACAAGATAGAAATTCAGCTAACAGCACCAGATGTCTTCTGAGCAAGGGTGCAATTTTTTAATGAATTGAAGCTCCTACTTTCACATATTATTATTTGTCCATTGCCTACTTGCGCGCTGGTTCTGGATCCTTCCAATGCCATTTTTGTGGATTCTAGCAATATGAGTAGGCTCTGAATTACTGAACATGCATGTGGTTAACTAAAATTATATGTGCTTTTTTGTTATTGCTTTGTCGACTACATACCTTTGTATAGCTAAATAAAGAGGTTATGTGCTACATAGATATGCGAGATAAATAGATGATCACTCATTCACACGACTACCTTTAAATGCAGTTTTTTGTTAACACCAAGTGCAACTGTAGAAGCACAACGAGGAACTTTGAAGCAACCCCAAAGGCCCACGTACTGTCATTTAAATCGGAACTTGCGAGTGACATTAAAATACATGTAGTTACCGATGTGCTAGACATCATGCCTCTCAAAATCATCATCGTCATGAATTCTCGACGGTTTGATATATACTGTAGAAAGAACAAAGGAGAAGAAAAAACAACTTCAAGCTTTTCCTACCCCCTCTAAAGTTTATTCAAATCTTTAGTCACTTTTAGTTTTTAGTGACTACAATACCAAACACCCCCGGTAAAATTTAGGGACCTTAATCATGAAGGGGTTGCTAACTAAAGCGTACATGGGATAGCTAGTTTACAGGATGAACCAAACAGGCCACGCAATCTTGTCGCTTTCCTTTCTAAGTGGACCCCTCAAGCACTTGAGGCCCTCGCTCTTGCTCCAGAATCTGTACAGCCTGGTCTTGATATAATACTATAAAAATACAAAATATATTCGACTATCAAAATCCCATTATCAATACATCGTTAACAAAGTTGCTCAAAAAAAAAAATACATCGTTAACAAAGTGCATTGTCTGTCAAAAAAGAAAAGTAAACGTAATAACATTGTATGTATAGCAAGTTTCAAGAATGCTCCACAACAAATAAAGTCATTTTTTTGCTAGAAAAGGATATTGCAACCTGAGAGGATATGATCTAGGCGGATTTTCATTACGAAGAGAATATGCGTCCAAATTTGAGCATGAGAGAGAACTCAAATCTAGGTGGCTGAGAGCCTGATCACATCTGACACCTCTCATCCAATGCTAACCAGTTTCAACCCAACATGAATTGTTAGGACCCAGTGAAATCAGCTAGTACCTGGAGTAAGGAAGCCCATGTAGGGAACAACCAAGCTGGTGTGTGATCGTGGTTCACGTTCATATACTTCCGTAGACACCATTGCAGGCGACGACCATAAATCAATAGTGATGAGCCCACGTCTGCGCACTCTCAAGAATATGACATCGGTACCTTCAGTAGAGCCAACAAGCCATGGCATGCATCGTGGTGGTAGCCCTTGGGCCATAGGCTGGGAACAGCTTGTTGAGGTCAATGATTTTGCTAAGTGCCCATATCCCACATCCATCAAGTTCCCTCGACAATAGGAAAATTGTGGCCTCCGCTACACTTGCGAACCCTAGCCGACCATCCTTTGTAGCTATGCGCTCAATCTCCTCATCGCCGTAGGTAGATGTATGGCCTCAATTTCCCTAGTACCAAGATAATACTGCAAGACCATCGTGCGCACATAGGGCATGGAATAGAGTGTGTTCCTGACTAAAGGGATTCGTGTGCCCAACCATTCATCTTGCCACCGGAGTTCGGGGAGGAGATGATTGGCTCACTCCACGCACCGGACTCTGACGAGTAGACGCAGGAGGTGATCCGGGAGGTACCAATTTTCTGGTCCAGAAGGACCACTATGAAGGGACCTCCACGACAGTTAAGGTGGTTGCATGTGCCTCCGGGAGCGGGGGCGGCAGCAGCACAAAGAACTGCAGCTGTCCACGTGCTCGGTAGCAGAAGCAGCAGCAGCGGCGGCTTGGGCAACTGCACATGCTCTCATGTGATGGGGTCCCAAACGACGATGATGGTGTCGTAATGGTAAGAAGAAAGGAGGACGCGGCCATGGCGGCACTCCCGTGGATGCATTCTCGGGTGGTCGGCGCGCCGCAGGGCGGAGGCAAGTTCGGGCACGAACATGGCGGCACTGTAGCCACCATGGCCATCGCCAACACGAGTGTTGAGGAAGCCGAGTATGGGGGAAGATCGATGTTGCTCACGGAACCTGCGATGGAAGTGGGGTCGGAGTCGAGATGGCACCAGCTCTTGCAGACGAGGCCGGTGCGGACCATGCTCACTGGGCAGTCCGGCGGGAGACGGAGCAAGATCTCTTTGACGAGCTCATCCATCAACGGTGGTGGTGCCATGATGTGGCTGGATGGTCGGTACTGTTGGCGCCTCGCGTACGTACGTGCATGTGGATCTGGCTCTGCTAGGTGGCTCCACTTCGATAGCATGTCATATATAGCCATATAGGCCCATAAAGATACGATGCAGTCCTGGGATTTTTCCAAGGGTTTACTGGCATTATACATTAAGTGGTAAACAACGTTTCCATCGATAACGAGGCGCCACTGGTGACTTTGGGAATCTCCAGATCTGCTAGGTGCTCAGTCCTTCGGATGTGCTCATAAGGGTAGGGTTTGCGTATGCGTGTTCATAGGGGTGAGTGTATATACGTGTTGTGGGCGTTTGTACTGTGTAATTCTAAAAAAAAGTAAAATCTTCATGAAAGAAATTGAGCAAATTTGAGTCAAGCTCTATGCAAAATGTAATCTTTGTCGCCTGATTTTGATGACCAAACTTTGAAACATGTATTGGGTACACTTTTAATGGCTTGAGAAAGCAAGATGATAGGGGCCATTGAATAATTATTTAACATAACAAATTAATAAATATATGATCTGACTAATAAGAGTTAACTAGTAACATACATTTAACTTATGATATGAAAACAATAGTACATCTAGTAAATATATGTAGAATAGACATAAGAATAATTTAGAACGTGATCATCATAACATAACAGGTGAATACTTCTCTGTTGTTGTGTTTTCAAAAATATTTCCAGTAGGAGCCCAAAACCCCTCATGTTTTCCTAAAAACAAGGTGTTATTCAACCGATGCCCCGTTACTCTTCCTGCTCCAGTGTCCGATGCCCTCTGTCCGTAAGAACAGAAATCAAGGTATAGAACGAAATCGATAGCATAGATAACAAAGCATGATTTAAAATGAAGGATGATTAGTGATCGCCTAATTATTTTATGTCAAATTTTGCTAACAGCAGCTCATATGCTCACTACCCCAGAATTTTTTTTCCTGACGGCCATAACCGTCACGGAAAGTGGTCAAAACCATCACGAAAGGATTTTCCTGACGGTAACCGTCAGGGAACGGCCGTCAGAGAAAAACTAACGGGAAAGTCCACTTTCCCTGACGGGAAACCGTCAGGGACTATTTACTGACGATATCCACCGTCTGGAGAGGATTTCACTGTCAATTTTTTCGACACGTCAGGAAACACATTTCCTGTCAATTACGGCGCCGTCAGGGAAACTTTCCCTGTCGGTCACAATCCCATCAGGGAAGGTTCAAACTTTCCCTGACGGTTACAATACCGTCACGGAAGGCCCAATCTTCTCTGTTAGTGAACAACCGTTAGGAATACTTCATTTAATTATAACTTTAATATGGGCTTAAAAGATTAAACTATGCAAAGCATAGCCAATCGTTCTAACTACGCACCAGCCAGAATTGCACTACTGTCATATATATACCATCCACAAATCTCAAGCGTCATACATATAATCATCATTCAAGTTGTTCATAAATTAGAGAGTTCAATTGCCCATAAATCTTAAGCTACATTCTAAAGGCAGACCCAAGTTACAGTGCTATAGTTCATCCAATTAACATATAGAAAATAGATAGAAGTTTAGTAATTACTACTTCCTACAATCCCTTAGCAATGCACAGAGCTGCTACACGTCCATGCATCTCCATATCCTACAGAAAAACAAGAAAAATATAACGATTCATGAGAAATCTTGTTAAATATGTAGTAAAACAATATAAATGATTGCTTATCCAACGTCTCTGAAATAAAAGAGTGACCATAGAGAGGCCTGCACAGACTACAGTAAAATGGCATCTCTTATTCAGAGCATGGAAATAAACTATTTCAGAGCTATGAATCTCTTATTCTATCGATCTGATGTACAGTCTATTGTTCTTGTTCTGTATATCAATCTGATGTACATGCATATGGAAATGAACTATTTCAGAGCTATGAATCTCTTATTCTATCAATCTGATGTACATTCTATTGTTCTTGTTCTGTATGGTACTCTTTCTTATCTATCTATAATATACCATAAACAGCAGGGAGCTACAAGTTTGTCAATACTCGATGGACATATCAACTAAAAATCAGCATATTAGCATTACCGATTCAGGCAATGAGCATAATAGAATATCCAGCTAGATTCAGGCAACACTACCACTGTAATTCTATAACTCAGATACACTGAGGCAATGACCTATACAAATATAGATAGACGTAGTTCAGCTAATACAAACAGTTCAGCAACTAATATGCTCATTTTGGAAATTTTCCTATCCAATTGATGCAAATAACACAAAGTCAGCTGTCATCTCCTTTTTCTACACAAATTCTCACCCTACTGTGGATTCCTACCGTGGACATCAGTAAAGACATGTGTCTGAATATATGTGTAAGGGGAGCCGTGGCTGACGGGCGAGCCAAGCGGTATGCATATTACCATTCTTCTTTTTACTTTTATTATTGAATTGATTCAATATAACTGTTTGCGAATAGAGTAATACGATGAGACAATGAATACAGAAGAACATGCCCCAACTCTTAAATTCTCAATAATTGCACCAGACCAAAAACTTTTTTGTAGCATGCAGTATGAACAAAGCGCAGTCAGGGATCTCAACGTTCTGTTAAAGAGTGGGGGAAGACCTGCGACATTTTAGATGGCAATATGTAGCAGCTGCATGTTTGTAATTTTGTGAACCATCAGTTCAGTCTTCAGCTTACATTTGGAGCAGTTCAGTCTTCAGATTACATTCTTGAACAAAGAGTATGCAGACACGCACCCTTAAGTAGTTCACATGATTGCCGCAAATCACCACTGCCTCAAGCACCGTAAACACTGCCTGGAAATGCCAAAATTGTTTGTCAGCATGCTGACTTACCAATCACTATGGTTGCAACTGAAAAACTTCCTTGTGACTATAAATTTTGCTTATATGCATGGAAGAAAATGCCCAACTCTTAAATCAAGTGGGATAAATTAATGCACTTAAATTTAAGAACACAGTGCATTGTTATACAACGTAAAAAGGCTAGAATTAAAAAGAAGCACAATCCAATTCATCCAAGCAAAACTGTCTTCCAAAACAGAAGTACAAAGGCATATTTTCAGAAACAAAAGTGCTCGGATTTTTATGCAGAGTACTTGCCCAATGTAAATTGACAAAAAAATACATACCAATGTTATGTTAACAAAATCTATTTATCCTATATCTATGTAACAATAAGGCACTGGCCACAGAGTCAATATGCAAAAATATACTGCATGTCAGTTCAGCAAATGAGTGAAAAATGCAGCTGCCCAAAATAAAATTCAGTGATTGTTCAACTTCAGTGTTCCAAATCTATGGAAGGGTGAATAAATTTCCTAAAATAATCTAAAACATTTTTCTCCTTCAGGAAAGGGTACATAAATTACCTACAGAAATCTAAAAACATTCAGATCTCGTAGGCTCGTGGTGTGTCCATGACGTGGATCTGCCAGACTTTGACTTTCTCATCCATGGCTGGGTACATACCTCTTTGCAGCGCCAACATGCCTTGGACCTGAGCAGGGAGGATTAGGCCCTCACGCGATGCCGCCACACAATCGATCTGCGCGGGGAGGAGGAACTTATCTCACCGGATTCCAGGACGCGCGTCGGCGGCGGTGTCTCGCCTGCGCCGTTCTGTGCTCGCCGCCGTCTGCCGAGAGAGAAGGGAGAGGAGAGAGAACAGAAAAGATACTTGGGGATGGGGAGAGGATAAGGTCGCGAAATTTTTCACCTCGCGCGCCGGTTGCCTTTCGTTCGAGCTCCTCTCTTTGGCACCCCTCACTTACGCATGGGCCATGCTATGTTCCTGACGGTGCAGACAGCTTTTTGCCTCGGTTTCCAGTGAACGTCGGGGAAGAGAGAGCGCTCCTGATGGGAAGATCCAACCGAGGGGAGTAGTTCTCAACGTAGGGAAAGAAATGAGCTGGGGTAGTGGCTGTGCTAGGCCGACGCCAGCAACAGATGCATATATGTGGGTGATGGGGAGATTGGTGGACTTCTATGCTAAGTGTATAGGCCTTCAAAGTTTATTGTAATAGGCCAAATATATATATACTATGTTCTACATGTATATTATATAGAATGCACATTATTCCATAAAATGGAAATTGAACTGACATGAGAAGTCTTCTGAGCAAGGATGCAATGAGGCGCATGCAGTGGGCTCATCACAGTCTTCAGTGGACAAGGATGGGTTTACTGAAAACATACAATTATTCATAAGTTAAATGCACCATAGATCCATGAACTTACGGGACTGTGTTAAATAGGTCCATCAACTAAAAAACCAGGTATTTGACCTCTTAAACTTACGAAACCATACACTCTAGGTCCAAATGCCAAATCCAGCTGGTTTTGCCGAGCCAATTACTAAAAACACCCCTCCCCACATTCTACAGTCCATTTTTCATGTCAATATCGTCGTTGCCAAAGGCTTCACAGACAAGTATTTACTGAATCTCATCATCCCCATTTTTCATGTCAATATCGTCGTTTCAGCTACCAAGCGGCGCTAACAGAGCAGACATCTACAGCATGGCGTTCTCTGACAAGTCCAAGAGGCGCTGACAGAGCAGACATCAGAACGCAAGATTTTCGATCGGACGACCGAAACAGACGTGCAGCATGACTTACGGTGGGCAGAAGCTCGCAGTCGCGTTTCTGCGGGCACTGATTGAGCGGCCACGCGGTGGCGCCGCGGCCGTCGAACGTGCCGCCACTGGTCAGGAGTCGTGCCCTCACGGCAGCCGCGGAATCGTACCTTGAAGTCCGAGACGTACGTTGAAGACACGGCCGAAATCACGGCCGGCAGCGGCGGCGAACCCTGCCAAGACGTCGTCGCCGTGGCCAGGAGAAGCAGAGCGGCTAAGCGCAGTGGCATGGCTACGTCGTCAGCTCGATGTGGAAGAAGAGCGAATTAAAGCTAGAAAACACACGCATCGTGAGAATGCACGGATTGGCATCTACTGTATCTCGCATTGCTGTTTTTACGGCCTATCGTTCTTGGTACCGTGTAATTGTATATTACTGGTCTGTTACACGGCCGGGTAGTAAAATGAACTATAGGATGCGGAGAGGGGTGTTTTTGATAAATGCTATGGCAAAACCAGGTTGGTTTTGGTATTTGGACCTGGAGTGAACGGATTCGCATGTATGAGGGGTCAAACAGTGACGGAACCAGCGTTTTTAGTTGAGGGAGGCTGGACAAATATAATCGCATTTTTATTGTGAAAAAATATACACAATTATAGGTTTTAACAGCTTTTTTTTAAAAAAAATTACATTATTTATAACTAAAATCATAATTTTTAATAAAAACTCAGTCAAATTACCTTTTTTATTCTATATAAATTCAAATATATATACTTATTCATTAAATCTACCGTGCATGGGGGGCCACGGCCCCTGCTGGCACCCCCTGGTTCCGTCTCTGGGGTCAAATACCTGTTTTTTTAATTAATGGACCTATTTGACATAGTTGCGCAAGTTTATGGGCCTGTAGTGCATTTAACTCATTATTCATTCTCGCTCTAGTGTCTCTTCAGAATGCCCAGTTGCTCAGTGCTAATGAATCCCCTGCTTTCACATATAATTAGCTGTCTTGCCTTCTTGCACACGCAGGTTGTGGATCCTTCCAATGCAATGTCTTTTTTGTGCATCCTAGCAATCTGGTTAGGTTCTGAATTACTGAACATTTGATTATTAACTGAAATTGTGCTTTTCTGTAATTGCTTTGTTGGCTACCTTTGTAGTCAAATAAAGGGGTTATAATCACTCAGTCACACAACTACTTGAAGTGCAACTCATATAAAAACACCATGTCAGAAAAAGATATAGTAGGAAATTTCGAGCGACCCTGCCCACGTACTGTCATTTAATTTGCTGACTGATTAACATAAAGACTTCCATCAAATTCAACCGGAATTTGCAAGTGACTATAAAATACATGTGACTGATGTGCTCATCATGCAGTGTCAATCAAAATCTCCATCACGAATTTTCATCGGATATATATGATGTAGAAAAGAAAAAAAAGAGAGAAAAACCAACTTTCAAGATTTTCCGAGGACGAATTCAGGCCTTTGTTTCGAACATGTAGCACTTCATGCTTAAATGGGCAATCTTGTCACTTTCACTACAGCATGGAGCTTCATAGAAAGCATTTAAAAGTGCCTTTAAAGTGTCCAAAATGCCTTCAGAGACCTTTTAAGGAACTCTTGAGAATGCCTGCTATAAACTGCGCTCTAAAGGTCTTTTGAGGCCTTTTTTTAAATGCCTTTGAATGTCAATATATAAAAGCATTTTTAAATGCCTATAATGCATTTTAAGGGCATTTTCAATAACACTAATGGAGGCGTTAAAAAATGCCTCTAAAACCAACTCATACAATACTTGGCTCAGCACTTGAGGCACTAATGGAGGCGTTATAAAAATTTCCTTCATAAGAAGAACCCTCAAGCACTTGAGGCACTGTCTCTTGGTCCAGCATCTGTACAAGGTGGTCTTGATAGTACTTCAAACAAACACAAAAATATTTGACTGTCAAAACCTCATCGATCCATCATTAACAAAGTGCATTTTCCATAAAAAAGAAGAGTAATAATTAAATAACATTGTATATCGAGCATGTTTCAACAATGGTCCATAACAAATAAAGCCATTTTTTTTGGCTAACATGAGAGAATATATGCATCAAAATGAGAGCATCAAGATGGATTTTCACTACGAAGAGAATATATGCATCAAAATTCGACCTATGGGATGACTCAAATCTGGGTGGTTGAGTGCACGACCACACCTCCCATCGAAACCAGTTCCAAGTTTGAACACAACCATAATAGTACATAAATACTTGTTAGAACTCGTGAAATAAGTTAGTACCTGGAGTAAAGAAGCTCACGTAGGGAACAACTTGAGCTGATTGTGATAGTGGTTTCCATTTATACATTTCCGTCACCCGAAGTCCAGACCATAGATCAATAGCGACATGCCGCCATCCTGCCACTCTCATGAATATAACACCAGTGCCTTCAGCAGAACCAAATATGTAAGGTGAGGTAGCCCTTAGGCTTAGGGCATCCACGGCTGGGAGCAGCTGGTCGAGGTCAACGACTTGGCATAGTGCCCATCCCCCACCTCCAACAACTTCCCTCGACCACAGTGACACTTTGGTCTTCTGTGCACTTGCAAACCCTAGCCGACTGTCCTTGGTCTCTATGAGCTCAATTGATTTATCCATGTGCGCCGCCGCCTTAGGTGGGTCTATAGCCATCATTTCCCTAGTGCCAAGATCATACTGCAAGATTGAGATTTTATAGGTGTGCATATGAGGCAAGAAGTAGAGTGTGTTTCCGACTAGCAGGGAGCTATGCAGCCAACCGATGCAGCCACCACCGGAGTGCGGGGAGAACATCGGCTTGCTCCACGCACCAGACTCTGATGAGTAGACATAGGAGAAGATCGGCAGGTCGTCATCCATACAATGCACCACGAGGACCACAATGAAGGGTCCTCCATGGCAGTCAAGATGGTCACATGAGCCACCGGGGGCTGCGGCGGCGGCACAGAGCACCGCAGCAATTTGATAACTTCATGGATCGTTCTAGTGTGGATCAGAGGGCAGTACGTTGTTAATGTGATGAACACATTCAAGAAACCACTGTGCACCGTCATGATGCACGGATCAGACACAGAGAGAGAGAGAGTAGGACGCAAACCGAGAGGCTCGATGTAGTTGTTCGTCTTGTCGATGTAGTTGTTCGTCTTGTCATCACTCCTCTGCGCTAGGACAGCGACGGGTGGTGAAGCGGTGGTGCATTGGCGATGCCGGTGGTGCTTCCCGTCGCTGGCAGCGCCTCCTCTAGATCGGATTAGGGTTTCTGTGGAGTTCTATGGGGTGGCGGTGAACCTCGTGTCTTGTACCCTGGCCCCCACCTCCTATATATGGCGCTGCGCGAACGGGGGCCCACCAGCCTTGTGTATGGCTGAGCATCTCTAATCAGGATGCAGTCAAGGGGTCCATCTTGACCGTTGGGTCAAGACGATTGAGATCAATCCTAACATTCTCCCCCTTGATATCATCTTATCATTCTTTAACTTCTTCTCATCATTCTTTAATTTCTTACTTCAACCTTTAATTCCAATCTTTCTTATTTATATCCCATTCCATTACATATCAGTGCATTGAGCGTGTCTCATCATCACAGCAATTAGTGCCATTAGACTAACAGACACAACACACTTTCTCTGTTCTAAAACAAAACTCTCTTCTGGGCCCTTTATTGTCCAAAAATCATAGGCTATACCATAAACCCATGTCGACTGTGTGTCCTCTGAACACACTGGGTGGTAAGCCTTTAGTAAGCGGATCCGCAAGTTCTTTCTTATTACTTCTATGTTCAATATCTTTAAAATGATTCTGGACTTTCTCCTTTACAACGAATACATTCATGTCAATGTGTTTGGTAGCACACTGACCCGCTGTCATAGGAGTAAGATACTTATTTAAATGGTTATTGCTATTGTCAACCATTATCTATTCTGGGTAAAGATTCTCTTAACCATTTTGCCTGTCCTCTAAGCCTCATAACATACCATTGCATAACTTTGTTTCATTCATCATATCATAATTGTTTCTCTGAAGCTTTTCCACAATAAAGCTTCAACAACGAGTGTCAGTGATTGTGGATTTCACTACATATCTCGCTAAACTTTCATTCTTTGTACCCACAACTATTTGAGAGTACTTGATATTCATTATTCAACATGAGGCTATAAATCTTTTCAATACATTCTTTATTCTGTTCCAGTGATCTATATCTAGATTGCACTTCTGCCAAAACATCCCGGATATATAAACTATGTCAGGGTAAGTTCTTACTTATAATCATTCATTAAGCTTCCAATAGCTAAAGCATATAGGATGTCCATTTGATCAATCTCATATCAGTTCTTCAAAATATTTTAAGTTCTAAATCCATTACCCTTGATTATAAGAACAGGCATAGGTTTCCTTTGTATGCATACTTTATTTTCTTCAAAATATTTTCTAAGTATGCCTTTATGATAGTTCTAATACCCATCTTCTTCTCTTTCAATGAGTTTCAACTCAAATAATTCTTCACTGAGATTCTTCTTATTCAAACTTGAGGACAAAACTTATTTTCTCTCCAATAGTAGATTGACATCACTACTAGCAAGTAAGATGTCATCCACATATAGGATTAGAAAGTAAATTTTCCATTCATTTACATAAATGTAATTGTCCTCTACATTCTCTTTAAAATCCAAACTCTCTTTTGATTCATCAACTTTAAATTCTATTTTCTAGAGACTTGCTCTAATCCATAAATAGTTCTCTCCAAGCGGCTTCCCATGCATTTTTATTTCTTCCATGACAAAACCTTTGGTTAGGCCATGTAAACTTTGCATATAAATCCTCATTGAGGAATGCCATCTTTACGTTCATATGACTTAATTCTTAATCGTATTGTGCCACTAACATTCATTATAATCTGTTCATTCTATTTGCATGACCCTTTCCATCACAAGTTGTGATATATATTTTTCTTCGTTCCCTCCAGAGCCACATTATGTCTTGTAGACCCATTACAGCCTACTGTTTTGGCTCTATTAGGAATTTCTTCTAAATCCCAAATAGCGTTGGTATTATTAATTTCATTTCATCCACCTTTATTTCTTGCCATTTGGACGAGTGAACGTCTCTTATGGCTTCTACAAAAGAGATGGGATCATCATTCATTTGAATTTTTTTATCAACAATGACTTCATAGTCACCAAAACAATTATTTTTCTCATTCTTTGAGACCTACTAGAGCCTTGTGAGACTTCTTTCATATGGGGCTGTTATTGCTCTTCATTGCCAAGAGGTAAATATTGAAAGATCCTTATTTACTTATTCATCTTCATAAAAAGCAAACAACAGGTGTTGTATATGTCATACAACATCAACAGGGATTGAGCAATTTATCGCTTTTAAAACATAGTAGTGGGCATTCAATCCCACTTCTATTCAATTCTTTAGTTATCTACATACCATGCTCCCCCAGATTATTTCATCCTTTGTAAGGATGGTGTATCTTCAAATTTCTTATTTGGGTTTAATCTGTCATAACTTCTTATGACACTTTGAGCACCGTTTTAGTATCTCTCACAGTGCTATCTTCCTATTGGAACCATAAAAGGTTTAGGAATCTAGCTATTTCTTTACTTAGGGGTATTATTATTGTGACTGTTGTACTCCCTTAACAATCACATTCATCTTTTATAGATCACTCTTCTTCATATCATATTCATTTTTATATCACATTTATCTCTTGTTCATAATGTACATCATGCATCACATTGGAGAGTATCTTTCTTGATTTTTTGTTTCTTAATTGATCTCACAAATCTTCCCCTCGAAATATGGCAAGAACTTTTCTGCCATAATTTTGAAACTATTCAAAAAAATTTTATAAATGAGGAAGCTTTCATTACTTACTTCATCCACATGACTATGTCATGCAAATAAAGTTACTTCATAAATCTTTTGGGAGTACACTTTCCTCATCCCACTTCAGAGTCATTCAGTACTTCTGCAAGTCACACTTGCATGTTATTCTTGTCATTTGGTTCATATGCAACTGTCTTCTCTTGCATACAGGATAAGTTCTATCGATAAGTTCTGTCAAAATCTCCCCTCCATGCGGGATAATTCCCCATAAAAGGGATATCAAAACCAGAATTGGCTCTCAGGGCATATTCAATTATTAAATTCAGAAATAAATTCAAATACTCTTTAACCATGCTTAATCCGACATTGGTCAAATTAAACATGTGTATAACTCATTACATTTCATATCAAAATGCTTTAGAATAAAAAATTAAAATACATTTGTTAAACTACACTCTTATTGCACATTAAAGTCATTTTTTAAATTAAACTCTCATTTGTTCTACCTTTTTTCTTAGATCAATGCACTTGAATCATCCTTTTCTTTCAGTCCATCCTTTAAAGAGAACACTGTCCCTTATATGATGGTTTTCTTTAATGCAAAACGTGCACTTTTCATCTTCTGAGTCATAAGTACCCAGCTCATTCTCTTTTCTGCCTTTAAAAGCAGTAAGTTCTTTATCTGAAAACATTCAACAATAATCATCGATAATGCTCATTAAACTATAGAATCTTTACGTTGTATTCTACATCGCCGTTGGGCAGAAATAGAATAAAATAACATTCTTCTATATTAATTCCACATCATCGTTGGGTAGAAATGGAATTAACATATGAAATTCAATTTTCTTAGTAGAATATATTTCCTTAAAATTAAATTCTCCAGTTTGTTCAAATTTAATTAGAGGATAATCATCATTGTTGCAGCGAAAACACGAAAATACATTCTTTTATTTCTTGAGCATTTCTTTATCCTTAAATTCTCTCTAAAAAATTGGTCATTGTGATGCAAAATTGATCAGATATTCAAACTTCAAATTTAAACTTATAATATTTTTTCTTTCATATTCTAAATCACCGTTAGACAGAAATAGAATAAAACATCTTTCTTCTACATCAATTCTAAATCACCGTTGGGCAGAAATAGAATCAATGCATATAAATCGTAAAACATATCATGATATTGCTATTAAACAACTTTGCTCAGAAAATAACAATACCATAATTCACTAAATTCTATTAACTTTTCTCCAAATCAAATTCTAACATTGGTTCAAATTCAATTAGAAGAATCATCATCATTGCAGCAGAAACATAAAAAATGTCTTTCTAGTTCATTAGCATTTCTTGATCATTGCCATTTTATTTGAGATTCTTTGAAGATCTGAACGTCAAAATTCAAAACTCATAAATAAACTTATAATATTATTATCATCAACGTTGGTCAGAAAATAACAATATCATAATTTCTCTAAAACATAAAACTGACTATTTCTGTAATTAAAATATTCCTATTGGTTCTAATTTTAACTAGAGAATGAACTTTTCATCATTCACTCAATATCTTCAACCGCTCTCCAAATTAAATTCTCCTGTTGGTTCAAATTTAATAATTCAATGTTTCAGAAATATTAATTCAATATTGTTCTCTGAACAAAATTATCGTTGGATAAAATTTGCACAGAAAAATTCGCATCAAAATTTGATTCAAATTCATTCAAAATTCAATTTCTGGAAAAATTCATAAGCTTCACTATTCATTTCGGGCCAAAACTAACTATTCGGCCTGCTGGTCGAAGCAGCCCAACGGCCCATGGTGGACACGCACATGGCGCGGCCCAAGACAGCGTCCATGGCGTCGGCCCAGCAGGGCCTGGTGGCGGCCCGCAGCATGGCTTCTCGCGCGCGCTCAGGCGCCAAAACGGCCCGTTCGCGCGATGCGCGCTCTGCTTTCCTATGCCGCTAGCCTGCGGCCCATTGGAGAAACTGGCCCAGCCAAGTTTCCTTTCCCTTTCGCGGCGGAAACAAGGCGGCCCACGGCCCGTTATCACACAAAGAGAGACCCGGCCTATTGTTAAGCAGGCCAGCCAGCGAGGCCCGTTAAGGTTTGCTGTACTCCCCTGCTGGGCCACATCCGGCCTGAAGAGCTATCGGGTGATCTCAGCCGTTCATTCAATTTGGACGGCTCTCCTTTAATCTCGGCCGAACAACACCAGCAACAGCCGGCCCCCAAAACCTAGTTTCATTTCCTTCTTTCCCCTTTCACTTTTCCCTTCTAGGGTTGGGGTTCATGTTTGGGGATTTCTTTCGAATTGAATTATTCTTTCTTTTTCCATTCGATTTCTTTACCCAATCTCGATCCACACAATAGAACCTGGAGCTTTGATACCATTGATAACTTCGTGGATTGTTCTAGTGTGGATCAGAGGGTAGTACAGTTGTTAATGTGATGAACACATTCAAGAAACCACCGTGCACCGTCATGATGCACGGATCAGACACACACAGAGAGAGAGTAGGACGCAAACCGAGAGGCTCGATGTAGTTGTTCGTCTTGTCATCACTCCTCTGTGCTAGGGTAGCAACGGGTGGTGAAGTGGTGGTGCATTGGCGACGCCGGCGGTGCTTCCCGTCGCTGGCAGCGCCTCCTCTAGATCGGATTAGGGTTTCTGTGGAGTTCTGTGGGGTGGCGGTGAACCTCGTGTCTTGTACCCTGGCCCCCACCTCCTATATATGGCGCTGCGTGAACAGGGGCCCACCAGCCTTGTGTATGGCTGAGCATCCCCGATCAGCATGCAGTTAAGGAGTCCGTCTTGACCGTTGGGTCAAGACGGTTGAGATCAATCCTAACACAATCCACTTGTTCTCATACAGAGACGGCGGCGGCGGGTTGGGCAGCTGCACCCGCTCGCCCGTGATGGGGTCCCAGACGACGATGTCGGCAGCGTCGTAGCGGTGGTTATATTAGAGGAGGACGCGGCCATGGCGGCACTCCCTTGGAAGCAGTCTAGGGTGGTCCACGCGGCGCAAGCCGGAGGTGGGTTTGGGCACGAAGCTGGTAGTGTGGGTGAGGCCGTTGTCGTTGTCGTGGTCAACGCGAGTGTTGAGGTTGTGGAAGCCGAGTATGGGCGGCGATCGATGGTGCTCATGGAACCTGCGCTGGAAGCCGGGGTCGAAGACGAGGTGACACCAGCGATCGCAGACAAGGCCGGCATGGACGAGGTGACACCAGCGATTGCAGACAAGGCCGGCATGGACGAGGCTCGCCAGGCTGTCCGGTGGGAGACGGAGCAGGATCTCTTCGACGAGCTCGTCCATCAATGGCGGCGGTGGCGGCGGCATGATGCGGCCGGATTGGCGGTAGTAGTGGCGCCTCGCGTGCCTAGTGCACGTGGATCTGGTTCCGCTTCGATCGATAACAGGGCTGATATTATACGGCAACCAATATAGGCCCATGAAGATGCAAGTAAGTAAAAACTTTTTGTGAAAGAAAGTGAGTCGAACTCGAACAACCATGTAGCCTGATTTGATGACCAAACTTGAAATACATATTGGACCGTCGCGACCATTTTAATGGCTTGAGAAAGCTAGATGGTAGGGCCCATTAAATAATTCCTTCTTAATATGACGATATTAAAATATATAATTACAACTGATAAGAGTTAACTTGTAGGGTGTATATGTTTATATATTTTACAAAAATATAATTCAAAAATTAAATATGTAGAATAGAACTAGAAATTTAGAATCCTATCTCCGTAACATAGAAATTAAGGCCGATACTGATGACCTGGTCATAACAAAACTTTTTTTTGAACAATGGTCATAACAAAACTGGTCAAGTATCCATCGTCCATGGCCTTACACTTCCTGGTCCCGTACTACTGTCCAGTGCTCCGTGAGAATTGAGACCGTCACTGGCTCATTGGTGACTCCTACGAACCGAAATCCCGTGCGGGCGTGTGGCATCAGCGTGGCGTCGAGCAACTGGGCGAGAGGTCGAGAAAGAGCAATGTCAATCTACTCAATTGATTGATTGACTGGGAATACCAAGCAGCGCCAGTAACAGAGAGATGGATGTCGATGATGAGCTGATTGATGAACTTCTATACTACGTGTGTATAGTCCTTTGAAATTGTATAGTAATAGGTCAAATATAAATACTAAGTTCTTTATATACTCATTACCCCGACGTCATGGGCCACGTCCCACTCCCAACTACTGCCCACAGCCCACCCCTATCGACAGGCGTTGCATTCGGTCCTTAACATGAGTCTTGTGAGCAAGGATGCAAGGAGGCACAGAGAGCTTAGCAGAGCAGAGCAGATCATCTGTCCTAGATAGAATGGGTTTACTGAAAACATACAATTTTCATTCTCACTCTAGTCTTACTTCACAAATCACAAATGGTTAGTGGCTCAGTGCTTTCACATATTATTATTTGTCAATTGCCTTTGCGCTCAGGTTCTGGACCCTTCCAATGCCAATTTTGTGGATCCTGCAATCTGATTAGGCGCTGAATTACTGAACATGCATGTGGTTAACTAAAATTATTTTTTATTATTGCTTGTTGACTACATTTGTTTAGTTACAAAAATGGGCTAGGTGCCGCGGAGATATGCAGAGATAAATATATGATCACTAACTCACACATCTACTTCAAGTGCAACTCAAGTAAAAACACCATGAGAAAAAGATACAGTAGAAATTTGAAGTGACCTGCACAGGACCACGTACTGTCATTTAATTTACCGACTGATCAACCTAAAGAGTTCTAACAAGTTCAATCAGAACTTGTGAGCAACTTTAAAATACATGTGACCGATGTGCTAGATATCTTACTATTTGTCTCAAATCCTCCATCAAGAATTCTCGTTGGTTTGATAAAGTATGCAGAAGAAAAGAGGGGAGAAACAACTTCAAGCTTTTCCCCAAATGAGCTATCTTGTCACTTCTTCTAAGGAGGCCACTCATACACTTCAGGCACTCGCTCTTGTTCCACCATCTTTGCAGAGTGGTCTAGATAATACTACAAACAAATAAAAAACATTGAACTGTGAAAACACCAACATCGATCCATCATTAACAAAAAGTGCAATTTCCGTAAAAAAAGAAGAGTAATAAGTAATAACATTGTATATCTAGAAAGTTTATAGAGTGGACCATAATAAACAAAATCATTTTTTTTGCTAGAAAATGATATCCAACCTGAGAGGATATATATGATCTATCTAGGCAGTTTTTCATTATGAAGAAAATATATGCATCCAAATTAGAGCTGTGAGAGGACTCAAATCTGGGTGATTGTGCACCTCCCGCCGAAACCAGTTCGAAGTTTGAACACAACCATAATAATACATAAATACTTGTTAGAACTCATGAAATCAGTTTGTACATGGAATGAAGAAGCTCATATAGGGAACAACTACAGCAAAGTGTGATAGTGGTTTCCATTTATGAAATTCCGTCACCTGCATTCGAGACCATAGATCAATAGCGAAGAGCTGCCGTCCCACTCTCAGGAATATGACACCAGTATCTTCAGCAGAGCCAAATAGGTAAGGCCTGCTAACCCTTACGCTTAAGACATCCACAGCTGGGAGAAGCTTGTCGAGGTCAATGACTTGGCATAGTGCCCATCCCCCACCTCCAACATCCCTGGACCACAGTGACAGTTTGGTGTCCTCTACACTTGCGAACCCTAGCCCACCATCCTTGCTAGCTACGAGCTCAATTGATGAAAATAATTTGTCCTTGTGCGCCGCCTTGGGTAGATTTATAGACGTTATTTTCCCACTGCCAATATCGTATTGCAATATTGTCCCGCGCAGGCCCAGACTAGGCACGAAATACAGTGTGTTTCTGACCAGTAGGGAGCCACGTGGCCAACCTATCATGCCACTGGGGAGCGGGAGGTAATTGGCTCGCTCCATGCACCGGACATCGATGAGTAGACATAGGACGAGATCCAGTTTGCACTAATATCCTGCGCCAAGAGGACCACGATGAAGGGTCCTCCATGGTAGTCGAGGTGGTCGCATGTGCCACTGGCGGCGGGGGGGGGGGGGGGGGGCGGGGGGTGGGGGTTTTGTTCGCGTTGCCCCCCCCGCAGAGGATTGCGGCTTTGTTCACATGTTTGCAAACAGAAAAGGCGCCGGCGGCTTAGGCAGCTACACACGCTCCCCCGTGACGGGGTCCCAGACGATGAAGATGTCGGTGTTGTAGCTGAGGAAACAGTAGAGGAGGACGCGGCCGTGATGGCACTCCAGCAGACGCAGTCTAGGGTGGTTGGTGTGGCGCAGGCCGGAGGCTGGTTTGGGCACGAAGATGGCGGTACTAATGTTGTCGCCACCAACGCTAGTGTTGAGGAAGCCGAGTATGGGGGCGATCGGTGGTGTTCACGGAACCTGCGCTAGAAACAGGGGTCGGAGACAAGGTGGCACCAGCGCTTGCAGACGAGTCTGGTGCCGATGAGGCTCGCCGGGCTATCTGGTGGGAGACGGAGCAGGATCTCTTCGACTTGCTCGTCCATCAATGGTGGTGGTGGCGGCGGCATGCTGTGGATCGGGGGTGCGTCTCGTGCGATCGTGTAGAGCGGCCTCTGAACCTCCTCAACAAGAGGAGAGGTGCGTCTCCGATAACAGGCTGCTAGGTTCGACCCTTGATCGTGGCCTCCCGAGTTCAGATCCTGCTTGAAAGAAACTCCTTAATTTACGTGGCTATGAGTTCGACTCAAATTTGCTATTTTTCTTTGATTTAAGATCGTTCATGGATACCCTTTTGGAACAAATGAAAAATAGTGAATTCCAAACGATTTACTAAAATCTTATAGGAAAATATGTCATATATAGGAACTTCTTTCAAAATAGGATTTTGTTTCCAAAAATTTTACCAAGAGGCTGGACTTTATAAAAAAAATGTTTGGACTGCTTGTTTAGAGGCTGAATTTTACCCCTGGCCTTACGACCAATGCGGAGGTGCCACTGCTATGCCCACTAACTCTTTGATCGTACGCAAACCCCTATCACAGGGTGGTCACAATGGTGCCGGTGCACGCGGGAAAGGCTTCAATGACTAAGCTAGTTGGATCACTCAAGGTGATAATGAGCGTGTTGGTTCTTTCTAATAACGACCACGCCAACAAGGTTGGAGCCTCACAAATAGGTTTTGTGGGGTTCACACCTGGCCTCTAAGAGAGAGGAGGATGAGGGTTTAGCATAGGATAGGGTTAGGTCGATCTGTAGCCTAGCAAGTGTTCTAAACAAAACAGAGTACGAACAGAAGTAGGAAATAAATGTGGAGTAATTCTCATTAAACTAGCTAAAAGACCTTTCTTCTTAGTTCTTATAGATGCCACCTCCCATATTTAAAGTCCATACCAAGGGGCATGGGCTTATTACATTAGGGTTTTGCCCCTTTGGCGAGGCCAAGCCGGGGGCACAGCCATACTTTGCCTTCCTATCCCTAATTATCTCCTGGGTTACTCCTCCCCACCGCCGTCGGGCTAGTGCAGCTGACTTCATGCATGACAGGCTTGGCGAGGGTCGTTTTGAACCCTGGACTCTTGGCGAGGGTCGCATGGTTTGTCGAGCCTATAGTCTCTTGCTCCTATAGACAGAATGAGCCAGAGAGCAGAGGTCAGATTTGAGATATGGCAGTGCGTAGAAGATTACTGGCGAGCCACAACAGTTCATGCTTTGTGTCAAGCTTACAAGCGTGTCTTTCCTGCACGAACAAGGTGTCGGGGTTACGGCAAACCAGGCAAGGGCCACGGGGCTGACTGTGGGTCTCTGTCGAGAGTTCCTTACCCCAATAGGTTTGTGGAAGAACAACTCCATGGTGAAACTGCTACATGGTGGATCTAGGTTGACCTTGTGATCTCTGGATCTCTTTTTTGAGTTGATGCTCTCTCAAACAGGCCATACTGCAAATTAGAGTGTCTTCTAACAAGTGTCGAAAAACAAGAAATTAAACCACACCAAAAGTCTTCTGAGCAAGGATGCGATGAGGCACAGTTTGGTTTGACAGAGCGTCAGATGATCTGTACCGCTAGAATGGGTTTACTGAATAAAAACATACAATTTTAAATGATTTTTCATCGTTCTTACTCTAGTGCTTACATTACAATGGTCAGTTGTTCAGCGCTAATGAAGCCCCTCCTGTCACATATAACTATTACCTTGCCTACTTGTGTGTAGGTTCTTGATCCTTCCAATAAAATTACTGCATTGTGGATTACCTTAGGGCCTGTTTGGTAGGGCTCCTTCCTAGCTCCCGCAATGGCTCCTCTGGTGGAGCCCTGCCAAATATTTTCTCAGAGGGCCGGAGCCGTTTTGGATCCGGAAGAGCTGCAAATTGTGGCTGCTCCAAAATAGTTCTGGCTCCTTAGGAGGAGCCTCTCTAGAGAAGCCCTGCCAAACACACCCAGGTTATGTGCTTGCTAGAGATAAATAGAAAATCACTCGAGTATGTAGATATATACATTTTTTCTTTTATTTGTTAACTTCAAGTATAGTTCAAGTGAAAACACTTTGAGAAAAAGTTGGCAAGTTTCAAGCTACCCCACAGGTCTACATATTTTTTTCTGTCATTTATTTGTTGACCGACCTAATGAGTTTCTTTCTGTGCCCTAAAAACCCTAAGGAGTTCTATCAAGTTCAGTTGGAACTTGCGAGTGACCATTAAAATACACGTGGCCGATGTGATAGACATCTTGCTGTGTCTCTCAAAATCTCCATCATGAATTCTGGTTGGTTTGCTATATATGCTGTAGAAAGAACGGAAGAGAGAGAGAAAACGACTTCAAGCTTCTCACGAGGACGAATTCAGGGCTTTACTTTTCTTTCTAGAATAAGAAGACCCCCAAGCACTTGAGGCACTCGCTCTTGGTCAGTCATCTGTACAGGGTGGTCTTGGTAATGCTGCAAAAATACACAATATTCATCTGTCAAAAACCCATAATATTCAACTGTCAAAAACCCATCATCCATCCATCCTTAACAAAGTGCAGTTTCTGTTAAAAAGGAAGTAAGAAGTAATAACATTGTATGTCAACCAAGTTTCAAGAATGGTCCAAAACAAGTAAATATTTAGGCAATTTTTTATTACGAAGAGAATATGGATCCAAGTTTGAGGTGAGAGATGACTCAAATATGGGTAGTTGAGTGCATCGACAGAGCTCCCGTCCAAATTAAAAAAAGTTTGAACATACAACCATAATAATAATACATAAAGAGTTTGTTACTTCTTGTTAAATAAGTTAGTACCTAGAGTAAAGAAGCGCATGTAGGGAACAATCATGCTGAGGTATGATTGCGGTTTAGGTTCATATACTTCTGTCACCAGTCCAGACCATAGATCAATATCGACGAGCTGACATCATTGCACTCTCAAGAATATGACACCAGTGCCTTCAGCAGAGCCAGATATCTGACAAGGCATTATGGCAGCCCTTGAAGCATCCATGATGGGCAGCAGCTTCGTCTCGAGGTCAATGACTTGGCATAGTGCCCATCTCCCACCTTCAACAACTTCCCTCGACCACACAGACAGTTTGGTGTCCTCTACACTTGCAAACCCTAGGAGACCCTCCTTTGTAGCTATGAGCTCAATTGGTCTTGGTATTGATCCATTCATCAGCACATCCTTGGGTAGATTTATAGCAGCTATTTCCCTGGTGGCAAGATTGTGCTGCAAGATTGTTGTGCGCAGGTGCGGCCAAGGCACGAAGTAGAGTGCATTCCCCACCAGAAGGGAGCGGCATGGCCAACTGATCGAGCCAGCAGGGAGCGGCATGGCCAACTCTGATGGGTAGACATAGGTGCAGATCTGTGTTTTAGACTTATTCTGCACCACGAGGACCACGATGAAGGGTCCTCCATGGCAGCTGAGGTGGTCGCATGTTCCACTTGGGGCTGCACAGAGCATCGCAAGCGTCCACGTGAGCGGAAGCAAAGTTGGCGGCGGCTTGGGTAGCTGCACTGCTCGCCCGCGATGGGGTCGCAGACGACGATGACCACGCTGTGGGGATCCGTTTAAAGCAGAGGACGTGGCCATGGAGGCACTCCCGCACATGCAGTCCTGGATAGTCAGTGCCATGCAGGCCAGAGTCGGGTTCCGGCACGAATCTGGCGCTGCTGGCACTGTCGTCGAGGCCAACGTAAGTTTTAAGGGAGCCAAGTACTTGGGGCGATAGGTGGAACTCGTGGAACCGGCGCTGGAAGCCTGGGCTGAAGACGAGGTGGCACCAGCACTTGTAGACGAGGCCGGCACGGATGAGGCTTGCCGGGCTGCCTGGCGGGAGATGGAGCTGGATCTCTTCGGCGAGCTCGTCCATCAATCTAAACAAGAGGAGTGATTCGGCTCTACCTCTGCTTGGTGGGTTGCTTGGCTGCTGAACAAAAGGCCCATGAACGATCCCATCAAATAAAGAGTGGAAATTTGAGTCCAATTCATACGCCCATGGAAGTAATTAAGGGTTTCTAAAAAAAAGTATGTTGTTAAGGACATTCTCCCAATTACTATTTGAACTTGGGAGGCTTCGTCCAAAAAGTACAACCGATCACGATCACGGTGCTAGAAGTTACAAAGGTCTCTTTATTATATGGAACAAAAGAAACAAGGATTTACTTTCCACAAATTCTATGGAATAGCTTGTTTTAGAGGCATCTTGAAGAAGGAATTTTATGAAGATGCTGAACTTTATGAAAAATCTCTCTTGTCGAATTCCTATTTTTTTTGCGCTTATCCAAACATTTAATCTTGCACTCATCTTACAATGCAATGTCTTTTCTCAATACATAGGATCCAAAATATTATGGCATGTTCTGTTATGAAGTAAATGTGAACATTTGCAATATACCACCAACCATCACCTGGATACAACACGAACAACCTAAAATACACTATAGATATCCCATTGATATATACTATGTACGTAAAAAGTTCAAATACATCAAGGTCGTGTAAGCTGAAACACAACATTTATTCCTTGGCAGTTGAACTTTGGCACTCAAGGAAATTTTGGACCCAGGAGTGTTTTTGCTTAACAACCTAAGATATACCTTGGAGTGTCTCTTGAAATCTCAATCACCGATTCTTATTGGTTTCCCATGCAGTAAAAAGAAAGTAAAAAGAGAAAAAAAAAACAGCCCTCAAGCTTTCCACAAAGATGATTTCGGGGCTTTATTGTGAACATGTAGCACTGATGCTTAAATGGGTAATCTTGTCACTTTTCTTTCCAAGAAGACCCTCCTGAAGTACTTGAGGCACTCGCTCTTGTTCATTCATCTGTTCAGGGTGGTCTTGATAATACTACAAAATTCAGAATATTTGACTGTCAGAACCTCATCGTCCATCCTTCACAAAAGTGCATTCCAGTAAACAAAATCCATCCTTAAATAAGTTCATTGTATATCTAGAAAGTTTCGACAAATGGTCCATAGCAAATAAAAACATTGTTTAGAGCTATTGAAAAATATATCCAACCAGAGGTACTAAGCGTTTATTTCATTATTATAAGACGAGTACATGCTCCTAATTAAATTCAATTTGATAGAGGACATGAGCCTAGGTGATTGGATTAGTGATCACGTACGAAACAACTCCCGTTGAACTAGCTACTAGCCTCACTTTCCTAGCTAAGACATCTATTGACGAGGATGATGCCAAAGGGGTGCCACTGGTAAGAGTAGTGGAGGACGTGGCCATGGCGGCACTCCCGCAGATGTAACCCAGGCTGGTCGGTGCGGTGCAGGCCGGAGGTCGGTTCCGGCACAAAGCTGGTGGTGAAGGCGGCATAGTCGGCACCGACGAAGCAAGTTTTGAGGGAGCCGAGTGTGGGTGGCGATCGGTGGAACTCGCGGAACCGGCGTTGGAAGCCGGTATGGTGTCCGAGACGAGGTGCCACCAGCGTTCGAAGACAAGGCCGGCACGGGCGAGGCTTGCCGGCGGGAGACGGAGCAGGATCACTTCGATAAGCTCATCGATCAACTGTGGCAATGGCGGTGGCGGCGGCGGTGGCATGCTGCGGATGGGCGGGGGCGGCCTCAACAAGATGAGAGAGGCCAGGTGCGGCTCCAGCTCTGTTAGGTGGGTCCAGTCCGGTACCGCTTCTATGCATAATAAGGCCCATGACAGATGCATGCAAGATGTTTTCTAAAAAAAAAAAACTCTTCTCCATTTCAAGACGTTTTGTCCTCTGTTGCTGACGATCATAATTAAAGATTCCCTCTTAAGTACGATTGGAACTCTAGAAGGAATTTTACCACGAGGCTAAACTATATAAAACCTTTTTGTGTTACTCTCTCATTAAATTTTGTTACCAAGAGGCCGAACTATATAAAACCTTTTTGTGTTACTCCCCTTCATCAAATTTCTGTTATTCCCCGCGCTCGATCCAAATATTCAATCTTACAATATATTGTATTTTCCCAATTCATAGGATTCACAAAATCAAGGCATTATTTTCCTTGTAAATTCAAATAGAATATTTGATATATAAACCACCAAATATCCACATGGATGCTAGACGAATAATCTAGAATACAATACAAATATCTTATAGATATACTGTGTGCAAAGTCAAATACATCTTGGTCGTGAAACATTACACTAGAATACATCCTTTATGAAACATGAATAGTTAAAAAAATCAAAGTACATACACTGCATGTGTATCAACATGAGTTGGGCTGACAGCAACAAGCTTTCTTCAGACCAGCCACTCCTTAAGGACTAGGCAATTACCAATCAGTTTTGACCAATACTTAGGTTCAGATTCATTGGTTTTCATGAACTTCGGTATCCAGAATCCCGTAGCTGATTGGTTTGCCACAATCCAGAAACCATCAAATTCGATGTCGGTTTGATCGGTTCGTTTTTTCGGTTAAAAGCGATGTTGACATCATAAAAGATGAGAAAAGGATACGAGGTGTCCTTCAAGGCAAGTAGCAACATGGAGTAATGGGTGCAAGTGTGTGCACCAGCAGCAAATGTACTAAGCAAGAGTGCACGCACCACCCTAGATGTTTGCTTACTGGATCAGGGATAGTTTTTGCGTGAAAGTAACAACACTGATGAACAAAAGGACATCCAAACAAACGAAATCCCTGTGTATTTATTGCAAAGAAAATGACCAATATCTGTTTGTGGATACGTTTGGCTATAAAATTCCAAAGATGACCTAGATATTACAGTTCACTGATTTTATTTTCCTTCGGCGCTGTCAGCAATTAAAAATTTAAAACTGAATTTTCGCATAGAGAACTAGCAGCAAGAAAGATTATTGTTAGTGCCTTGTACATACACCTGGAGTGCAGAAGGTCACAAAAGGGAAATAAGATCTTCGCGGAGCATGAGTGCTAATGTTTATAGACCTTGGTCACCCTACCAGATCGACCTAGATCAAGCATGAAGAGCTCATCTTTGTATGCCAGGAGCACTGCCACTTAACCCATCTCCCATCAAGGGGGAGCAACTTCTCAAGCTCAATGAGTTTTACGAGTTTACATGAGTTGTGCAATTTATAGGCCATCCATCGAGAAGATACTCCCTCCGCCCTTGATTTATAGGTGTAATAGCTCAAGGAAGACTGAGACCAAGGAAAACTTAATTGCGTCCTAACGGTGCACTTACCGGAAAAATGGAACTACCGTCAAAGAAATGCAAATTTAATTTCCCCCGTCAGGGAATAACCGTCTGGGCTGGTTTGATAGAGTAAATGTATTTTCCCTGATGGTTCCCAAGGTAATTCAATTTACTCACGGTTTGTGTAACAACCATCAAAGAAATTAGAAACCGTCAGGAAATTTCGAGTTTCCTTACTGAAACACCCAAAATCCCTTCATATTCCATGCTGACCGTGGAAGGATCAGAACAATACGAGAAAAATTGCACATTTTCTTAAAGGCAAAGTGTAACGGCCAAGGATACAAATTACCGTGGCGGTATGCTAAAACCATAAGGAAATAATTATTCATTGATGGTTGAATTTTGGCACTTAGGAAATTTTGGACCCCAAGAGTGTTTTTGGCAAACAACCTAAAATATACCATGGAGTGCCTCTCGAGATATCCATCGCCAATTCTCATTAGTTTGCTATGCAATGTGAGAAAAAAAAGAGAAAAAAGAAGACCTCCAAGCTTTTCACAAGGATGAATTCAGGGCTTTATTTTGATGAACATGCATGCTTAAATGGTCAATCTTGTCACTTTTTGTTTTTGAGATGACCCCAGAAGTACTTGAGGCACTAGCTCTTTGTCATTCATCTTCACAGGGTGGTCTTGATAATACTACAAAGTAAAAAACATTTGACTGTCAGAACCTCATCATCCATCATTTTCACAGAAGTGGATTCCAGTAAACAAAATCCATCCTTAAAGAAGTGCATTGTATATCTACAAAGCTTCAACAAATTTTCCATAAGAAATAAAAGCATTGTTTATATAGGTACTAATCACTACTGTTGACGACGAATCTGATCCGTGCCAACACACCAGCGGGCCTTGGACGCCCAAGAGGTTACTTGATCAACCTACAACGCAGCAAGAGCGTAGCGTGACCGGCCAAACCAATCTAGAGATCGATAGGGCCAATGTAGAGCTCGATCTTGGCTAAAAAGTCTCCCGAACCATCTCTGAAAGGATCCATCAGGAGGAAGCACGTGGAGGATCTCCTAGGACGAGTAACGCCACCTAGGAAGCCAATGAATCTCATGGAGAGAAGCACCGGACAACAGGTAGAAGGGTTGAGGAGAGCATTGGGGAAAAGAGAGGTAATTGGTATTTGTGTTTGACAATTGATTGGATGGGACAAATCGGCCATGATCCTCCCGAATATATAGAGGGGGTGGTCTTATCCCAGTAGGAAACAACTCCCAAACTTAATCTCCAAATTTTTCACGTTCAAAATAGGTCCAAAACCGACTTGAGAGTCAAATCGGCTTGGACAACAGCCTCAAACCGGCCTAGCTGAGTCCCAGGCCGGCTTAGCTAGTTTTCTCAGGCCAGAGGCACTGCTGGTGGGCTGATAATAGCCAAAATCGGCTTAGCCGGCCGGGTGACCGGCTAAGCCGATTGGCAGGTAGGGTTTCCGGATGAAATTTTCCAAAATTCACAATTAATTCATCCAAACTCCAAACGAGGCAAACCATATATGTTTTTTGATCAGCTCGATGAGAGAAACACAATGGTGAGGTCCATTCTTTCATTTGAGAACTTTGACCAAGTTGGCTTAGCCGACCTAGGGACCCGGCTAAGCCGACTCTGGCTGATCCAGGGCACAAAAAGTGGTGTTCCTCGCCCATGTACCAAATGTGATGATCTGAAGGTGTTCTCTGGTTTTCATGATGATGATAGAAACATGATGATGACGTCCATTAGACCCTCTAGACATTTTTGGGTGTCAACATATGCCCCCCTGTTTTCAGATGAATGATGCATTGAACCTGAAAACATCTGTCGAAACACAACCAACCAGCAACGATACCCATCACATTGACTGGTTAGCATCTAAGGGTGATGTATACATCGGCCATTGCCAAATTTTCTTACATGATAATGTTGAGCCGATTTTCAACTAGCTGCACACCACCATGCTCCAGAGAAGGTTTATATTCAACCCACTCTTCACTAGGAACCTCTAAAACCTCCATGCCCATCATAGTAGCCATAGTAGTGGAAAAGTCTTTTGGAGGATCTTTAAGAGCGTCAGATCCTACAAGAATCGACATGATTGTCTTAGGAAACACCGCAGCTGATTCACAGCTTGTCAAAGCATAAGCAGCAGTAACAGTTGGCTTAGCCAACTCCATAGTCGGCTTAGCCGACTCCTGGCCAGGCTGGCCAGAAGCAGCAGGACAGGCTGGCTTAGCCGACTCAGCAGTCGGCTTAGCCGACTGTGAAGTTGGCTGAGCTGGCCCAGCATGGGCAGCAACCGCTTTGGTGATCTTTAGTAGAGTTTCTTGGGGATTTTCTGGTGGAACTTGATATTCTATGATCCCAAGAACTTCTTTCTTCAGTCTTGTGTTTCGAGCACGCTGTAACTTCGGCTTCTGAGTTTTATCCAATCCTTGTGGACACCACTTGGGTCGAGTATATATTGGATCTCTTGGTGGCTTCTCTTTCTTCTCTTCAGCTCCAACAATCTTCTCAAGATCTTTGTCTTTCTTATTTGTTGTATCTTGCCCCCCAGTCACAATTGGCTTATTGTATTCAATAACAAGGATGATCATCAAGCCAATTGTAATGCAAGGCGATGAGATAACTTGCAAATGAGAACTTGGTGGTGGAGTCATAACCAACTGATTGTTGTTCTTATCTTCACGCTTTGGTGGCGTAGACCCTCTTTTCTTCACAGGCCGATTCTCAGAATCGGCCTTTTGTTTTTTGTACTTTGCCAAATGTTGATCGAAAGTACAAAGTGGCTTGACCATCGGCTTCTCTCTTTCCTCTTTGACTTTACAAACTCCAACTTTCGGCTTGCGCTGAATGAATGTATGTAAAACCTAAATATCGGAAGAAGCGGAGTTGTGGAAAGTCTTGGAATCGGCTAGGCCAGCTTGGATAGTCGGCTTAGCCGATTTGGCTAGAACGTGTGGTAATCGGCTTGGCTGACTTGGGAAGTCGGCCGAGCTGATTGGGCTGACCCGACCTGGCCGACTGTGGTAGTCAGCTTAGCCGGCTCTGGCTGGACAGAGCTGGAATCACCCTGGCCGACTGGTGAAGTCGGCCTAGCCGATTGGGTTGACCCGGCTTGGCCGATTGTAGCAGTCGGCTTAGACAGAGCTGGAATCGGCCTGGCCGATTGATGAAGTCGTCCTAATCATCCTCTGTCACACCAATTGCCCTTCATGCCATTAATGTGTATCTCTTCCCGAATTTGCCTTATCGGTTTTAGGCGCCAAAGAGACCAATACAAGTTGCTCCCTAATTATAATCTTGCCATGTTGATCAAAGTATCAATAGGTTCCATACCAGGAGGTATAGCGCTAGCTTTTTCTAAATTGGTTTTATCGGTTTCAGGCGCCGAAGAGACCAATATAGGTTGCTTCCTAAAGACAATCTTGCCATCTTGATCAAAACAATAATAAGACAACTTCATACCAGGAGGTATATATTTGGCATGAATAGTAGATGAAACCTCATTAAACTTGGACTGTTCATCAGAATTCACCTGGGTGCTTTTAGATGCCACAACCAAAGCTTCAACGTAGTTGGGCTCTTTGAATTGCTTCACCTTGTCGTGAGATCCTTGGAGCAGCTTTCAAAGAAAGCCTTTTGAACGGCGTCGAGTTTGCTCTAAAGCTTCTCTTGGAGCTCTGAGGGTAATTCATCCATGTTCTAAGGACACAAGATGTTCTTGCTACTGATCTCCGTATTGTCCTCATTATCACTTGATGATCCACTATTTCCCATGACGCTAGTAATAGATGGAAATTGGAGTTGACACTTGTCTTCCCCGGTGGAGTCACCAAAATATGTTGACGACGAATCTGATTCGTGCCAACACACCAGTGGGCCTTGGACGCCCAAGAGGTTGCTTGATCAACCTACAACACAGCAAGAGCGTAGCATGACCGGCCAAACCGATCTAGAGATCAATAGGGCCGATGTAGAGCTCGAGCTTGGCTGAAAAGGCTCTTGAAGGATCTGTCAGGAGGAAGCACGTGGAGGATCTCCTAGGACTAGCAAGGCCACCTAGGAAGCCAATGAATCTCATGGAGAGAAGCACCCGACAGCAGGTAGAGGGGTTGAGGAGAGCATTGGGGTAAAAGAGAGGTAATTGGTATTTGTATTTGACGATTGATTGGATGGGATCAATCGGTCATGATCCTCCCGAATATATAGAGGGGGGTGATCTTATCCCAGTAGAAAACAACTCCCAAACTTAATCTCCAAATTTCTCACGACTAAAATAGGTCCAAAACCGACTTGGGAGTTAAATCGGCTTGGAAAACAGCCTTGAACCAGCCTAGCTGGGTCCCAGGCCAGCTTAGCCGATTTCCTCGGGCCGGAGGCATTGATGGTGGGCTAATAACAGCCAAAATCAGCTTAGCCGGCCTGGTGACCCGGCTAAGCTGATTGGCAGGTAGGGGTTCCGCATGAAATCTTCTAAAATTCATAATTAATTCATCTGAACTTCAAACGTGGCAAACCATGTATGTTTTTTTGATCAGCTCGATGCGAGGAACACAATGGTGAGGTCCATTCTTCATTTGAGAAATTTGACCAAGTCAGCTTAGCAGACTTAGGGACTCGACTAAGCCGACTCTGGCTAATCTAGGGCCCAAAAAGTGGTTTTCCTCGTCCATGTACCAAATTTGATGATCCGAAGGTATTATCTGGTTTTCATGATGATAGAAACGTGATGATGACGTCTATTAGACCCTCTGGATATTTTTGAGTGTCAACATATGATTTATCCTGATGAACGTCCATGACGGTGCTACTGTTCACTCCGTGGTGGACAGTTTTTTTGCCCATCACAATAAATCCTATGATTTATTATGGCGGAAATTTTTTTTACCGCAGCAGGCATTTTTGCCCATCATGGTTAATATATTTACCGTGACGGGCCTTTTAAGATACCCGCTGTAGAAAATAGCTATTTTTCGCAGCAGGCATCTTAAAAGGCCTGCGACAGTAAATCAATTTACCGTGGCGGCCGTACTATAAGGCCCGCCACGGAAAAGACTGAGGCCCATACGGCCCAAGAAGAGGCCCGACAGCCGTCCACATATAAATACCTAAAGTTAGGGTTAGGTGACCCTCGATTCACTCCTCCCCACAGCCATCTGTTCTCTCTCTCACTCCTCTCCCAACAGGCCCGATCCGTTCTCCTCCCCCGATCTGTTCTCCTCCCTCCCTCTTACTCCTCTCCCTCGAAGCCTCGCTCCTCTCCCCAGAGGGCGAGCACGGCGGGCGGCGCGTGAGGCCGCTAGCAGGGCCGGGGCCAGGGCCACGAGCGTGGCGGGCGGCGCGCGCGGGGCCACGAGCACGGCGGGTGACGCGCGTGGGGCCGCGAGCTCAACGGGTGGCGCATGCGGGGCCGCGAGTGCGGCGGGCGACGCACGGGGAACCGGTGAAGCTGCCGTAGCCCGCCTCGGTGCACCGCCGCCACGCCTCCAGCTCCAACATAGCGGCGGCCTCCGCATCCATGCCAAGGAGAAGCTGCCCCTCGGCCATAGCTTGCTGCTGTAGGTGCAGTTGCCCTTCCTCCTCCTCCTCCTCCCTTTAGTTAGTTTCACATTCATTCAGTCATCTCAATTTCATCTCATCTGATTGGGGTTCGGTTGTGTTTGGTTCGATTCGATCCCGCAGGCTCATGCGGAGCTCGACCCCCATCCTCCTCGTCCCCTTTCACCGAACAGGGCGAGGCACGGCGGAGGGACGCGGCGTGGTGGATCCAGCAGATGCGTCCCTCTTCCTCCCCTTCACCTGTGGCGCCCCTCTTCCTCCCCTTCACCGGCGACGCGACGGCGGCGTGAGGCGAGGCCATACGAGGCGACCGTGGAGCGGCAGCGCTTATGGATGCAGGCGTCCCCAGCGGCGGCGCTTGTGGATCTAGACGTGGCGGCACCGGCGGCGTGAGTGCTCCCAGCGGCAGCCTGGATGGGCTCGTTGGGCCCGGGCATGGGCTCGGCGGCTGTCCAGGGTTTCTTTTTTTTTATTTTTTTGAAATGATTTACCGCAGCGTGCATCCTAATATGCCCGCGGAGGTAAATCGATTTCCCGCAGCGGGCAAAGGCGTCTGCTGCGGTGAGGCCACGATTTACCGTGACCTTTCATTCGTGGCGGACGCCAACGCCCGCTGCGAGAAATGCAAAATGCCCGCTGCGGTAAAGATTTTTGTAGTGGTGAATAGATATCTGAGAGGAGCTAAGCGTTTTTTTCATTATTATAAGACGAGTATTTGTTCTGAAATTCAATTTGATAGAGGGCTTGAGCCTAGATTATTGGATTAGTTAGTGATCACGAAACAACTCCCGTTGAGCTAGCTAGCCTCAGTTTCCTTGCTAAGACATTTTTCTAGCGGTAGGAGCAAAACAGATTTTTAGTGGAACAACAACGTAATTATTCATCTTGAGCATTAACTATAATAACGTATAAAAACTTGTTAGGATTATATGCTCAGTTAATAATACAATACCAATACCAATACTAATACCAATAGCAATACCCCCTAGCTTTCTTATTGAAGCCCTAGTGAACAATGCAACTCTGTTTGTGAATCAATAAATTGTATCAAATGGCTTCCCTTAGTAAAGAAATACCTGGAGTAAAGAAGCTTTTGTAGCGAACAGGGTACTGAGGCGAGAAGTAGAGTTTGTTCCCAGCCACCACGGTGCTGTCTGGCCAACCAATCCGGTAGCCGGTGTGCATAGAGGGAGGCGGCTTAATCCACGCACCGGACTCCGACGAGTAGACATAGTAGGAGAACATCCGGCAGTGATCCTGGTTGTTGCTTACCACCACGATCAGGACAACGGTGAAAGGTCCTCCATGGCAGTGGAGGTGGGCGCATGTGCCGTTGTGGGCGCCGGCACAGAATACGGCGAGGGTCCAGTTGTGTTCATTCAATGGCGGCGGCGGCCTGGGTAGCTGCACCCTCTCGCCCGTGATGGGGTCCCATATGACGAGCTCGAGGTCGACGCTGAAGCGGCGCTGCTGATTAATAGAAGTTGAGTACAGGAGGACGCGCCATGGCGGCACTCCCGCACTTGCAGTATAGGCATGTCGGCGCGGCGCAGGTCGGAGCCGGGTTTGGGCATGAAGCTGGCGATATAGACGCCGTCATACGCAACACAGGTTATGAGGGTGCCGAGTGTGGGTGGTGATCGGTGGAACTCGTGGAACCAGCGCTGGAAGCGGGGATCGGAGACTAGGTGGCACCAGCGCTTGCAGACAAGGCCTGTGCGGGCGAGGCTAACTGGGCTGGCCGGTGGGAGATGGAGTAGGATCTCCTCGACAAGCTTGTCCATCAACTGGGGGGTTCTGCGCGGCGCACGCGCACCAGCACGCGAAGTGGCGCACGCAGCAACCCCTCTAAGAGACTAAGAGTGCATGCACTGTTCTTCTTCTTCCCCACCCCACCTCTTCTTCTTCTCCCCTGCACGCACCCGCCGCCCAGCTGCCCCCCGCCCCCAGCCGCAGGTGCGCGAGGGCTCGCCGGAGCTCCGGCGTGCTAGGGCCGCGGCGGCCCTCCTTCTTCCCCCCCCCCCCCCCCCCCCCGCCCGCCGGAGTGCGCCCCCGCCGCCTACCCAGCCGGGGAGGGAATAGGAGGGAGAGAGGGGTCGCCGGAACTCTAAACCTCACCGCCGGTGGACCCTAATTATAGGGGAAGGCCGGAATTCATGGAAGCTCCGCCGCCGCCTCGTCGACCTTGCCGGAACCCTAATCTTAGGGGAAGGTAGCGCTGCCGCCTCATCCACCGCCACCCCAGCCGCGGCGCCCTCACCGCCGGCCGCTCCGCCCGCCATCCCAGCCCCCTCCCGCCCCCTTCTTCTTTGGACGCAGCCGCATGCACCAGTAAGCGTACTGGCGCGCGTGCGCCGAATAGCATTTTCGCATCAACTGTGGCGGCGGCGCCGGCATGCTGTGGATCGGCGGTGACGCCTCGTACACGTGCGCGCATGGTCGGCTTCAACAAGAGAAGCCCGACCTGGTTCCGCTAGGTGGATACAGCAACTAAAATAGGCCCACGAAAGATGCAGGCTACTTTCTTTTCAAGTAAATAAAAACTCTCTTGAATCAAAGAGAGCAAATTTGAGTTAAACTCGTGCGCCCGTGTAATAATCTTCATTTTCGATCTGCCTTTATGACCAAACTTATGAAGCGAAATCCTCCCTGTATCTCTCTTTGTCGATATGTTTGTTTGGCTATAATAGTCCCAAGATGACCTAGAGATTACGATTTCATTCTTCTTCAGTGTTGTCAGCAATTAAAACCAAATTTTGCGGCAGCCTGACGTCTTTTTAGGACAAAGTAAACATAATTTTTCCCTAAAAGGAGGACAAAAATGTTATGGTTTTTTTCGTTTTCTTCTGCTCATCAACCAAACGAGATAAGTTCAGTTGGAACTTGAATGTTGATGTGACTACAGAAAACAGTTGACTCCAGATCTAAAATATTGCATCATAATCATGACAAATTTTGGAGCAAAATTTGCAAGTAGTCCAAAATAAGACTAGATCGAGCATCCTTCTCTGCATTTTGTGAGGAACTATATTCAGACGTTGTGTATCTGAATCAATTCTGACTAACACAATTAGGCAATTCTGCTTGTCACTTTTCTTTTTAAGAACTCAAGCTTCGCTTGATTGAGGTATTTGTTCTTGGTCCATCAAGTAGATGGCACTCTGAATACTGCAGAAATACAAAACAGTTGAAAGAGGGCCTGGCGCACTGAGGCTGTCGGGGGCTGGCGGCACTGAGCTAGGCCACTCCTCCGCGTCGTGTGGTCCTCATCATCCGTGAAGCTGAGGCAGCTCGGCCCTGGCGCCTCGACGGTGACTTTCAACATTTCACGGAGAAGTTCACGGAATGGTAGAAAATAGTAACGTCCTAGTCTTTCAATGATAGATAGCTAAGATCAGTTCTTTTAATGGTATATTGCCAAACATGGGATCTTTTGATGGTATGTATCCAATTTTCCCGAGTAATTAACATCAATATAGTATCTAAGAAGTCAACTTAACCAACTTAACCGTCCTGTTTCTAAACAACTATAGATAGAGTTGTCACCTCGCCACTGAGGGCAAACCCAAAAGGTAATCAACACACATGAGGTAATAATCACACTTGATCAATAGCTATATATAATCATCCATATTTCTATGCAGCTACATGGCATTTGACATTTATATAGCATAAATAAACATTAAAGCATTCATAGCAACGGAATGTATCCGATTCAGTCAGAGCAGCATGATGTTGATATACAAACATATGTAAAAGCCCATTAAATTTATCCTTCTGTCATAATCAAATTATAGGTCAATTTAGTTTTGTCCTAAGCCAAACTTGTCTACTTTTAAATGAATTTAATTATAGAGAACTACAACATATCCACATTTATTTAGTTTATTTAATTTGTCTATAACAAATGAGATATGATGCATTTATTTGAACTTTAGATGTTACCATAGTTTTCCTCAAAAATGTAATTAAATCTATAGAAACTAGGTAGATTCCCCGCGCGTTGCTGCGGGAATTTAAAAAATAATTTTTTATGAATGTTAGATGAACAAAGCCAAAAAGTATGAAACCGAACATAGCTAATGCTCGGTAAATTTCATTTTCATGATATTATGTAAGAGCTCATGATTAATGTACTAAATCTTATGACAAAAAAATGGTGCATGAAAGCATGTAAAATAAAGTGCTTGGATGGTGCATGAAAGCATGTAAAACAACTTGCATGCTCGGTAGTTACAAAATCATGCGGATGGAAAAATTAATGGTGATTGTTGGTTCAGAGTAGTTGATGATGACGTGTGGATAGCTATAGATCTTTGTTCCTTGATGGCTGCACGAATTATTTCGATGCCTTTTGATTTCCGGATGATATTTATTGAGTTTAGTGAAGATGGATGACATGGCTTAAGGAGCGGCTTGAGAAATAAGTTAGTGGCCTTTATCTTTATAGGAGTAGGATTTAATTTAGGACAAAACTAAAGTGACCTATAGTGAATGTATAAAGTAATTATAATTTTGATCTTCCCTCCTAGGATTTGTTCGCGGACATTTGTACATGCTACTGGAAAATTGAGATAAACTGTACCCTAGATTATATTGCCACACGAACTGGGTTTTTACATTCTCAGTTGCCCCAAGTTATATATAAACTTTCATCTAGAACTGAGACATAAATACATGAATGACACCTGCACATGTGCTCCGATTCATAGCAAGAACACAGCACAAGTTTACAAAAATGTAATATGTTGTACCATATTTAATTAAACTAATTGTGTTGTCATCAAGCATAGATAAGAAAGCTATGTACTGCAACAAATATTTGTAGGGCATTGGCGCCTTGTACCTAGAGTGTAGAAGCTCACATAGGGAACTACGACCTTGGTGATGCATGGTCTCTGATGTGTATAAACCTTGGTCGCCCGGCCGGACCTTAGATCAACTGTGAAGAGCTCACCTTGCAACATCAGGAATATGATACCAACACCTCTCCAAAATAATGCCAAGTAGGTCTTCTATCATCAAGGGGAAGCAACATGTGCAGCTCAATTACTTTGCTTAGCACCCATCCTGTCTCTTCAACCTCCCTCTACCAGAGGCAAAGTCTCGAACAATCCTTCACTCTTACTAACCCTAGGCGACCGTCCTCCATGGTTGTGAGCTGAATTGGTCCATTGCGTTCAAATGATGTGTTCTTGCCCGCTCTAGGTAGTTTTATGACTGATGTTCCCCTAGTGCATAGATTATAGTGGAGGATATTTTTGTAACCCTCAAGCATGAAGTAGAGTGTGTTCCCGACGAGGGTGCTGCGCATCGAGCTGGCGATATCGCCAACGGACTCACTGGAGTGTGGTGCAATTGTTGGTCTGCTCCACACACCCGCATCTGACGAGTAGATGCCGGTGTACCTATTATACCATGTATTGCCGGCAAGTACCACGACAAAGGTTCCACGATGGTAATCGAGGTGGTCGCACGAACCAGTGGAGGTGGTGGTGGAGGCACAGAGCACCGCGGCGGTCCAGTGATACTGATACCACCCTGCCGGATTAGAAAGTTTCAGCTGCTCACCCATTATAGGGTTCCAGACGATGATGGGAAAGGGGCCATGTCCTCCTGGTGCTTAATGGTGGAGGAGGACGCGACCATGGCGTGAGTCACACGGCCGAAATCCATTGTGATCATCGCTGGCGTGGGGTAGGCTAGAGCCGCCGGGCATGGGAACGAACCAGGTGCTTGTGGTGGTGTGGAAGACGCTGCTCTCGTAATTGTGATGATGAGAGTGGACGAGGAAGCCGAGCATAGGTGGTGCTCGACGATGGAACTCAAGGAACCGACACTGGAAGCCGGGGTCGGAGACGAGGTGACACCACCGCTTGCACACGAGGCCGGCGCAGACAAGGCTCACCGGGCTGTTGGGCGGGAGCTGCAGCAGGACCTCTTCGACGAGATCGTCCATCAGCGGTGGTGGTGGAGACGGAGGCATGCTGCAGATCGCGGAAATTGCAGGGGCTTTTTGCGTGTATTCCTCTGCTATATTATAAGTTGGGCTTCAAAATAGCGTTTTATTACTTTGTCCTTGTTCTGCCGGACCGGGCTCAAATTTCCTAATCAACACAGTTCATTTAAATTCCTAACTCGATCGGCCCATGTCAATTTTTATTTTAATTATTAAGGTAGGTTAATAAAGAATTTCTGGGCTCTATCAATCTAAAAGTAGGCACTCCCTGTCCTAAATGACTATCATTTTTGCTTTATGAGAAAATAATTTTTTACTAAATATATATTAAAAATATTAATATTTACATTACATAATTATTATCATCGAAAAGATCTTTAATATAGTTTTTTATAAATTTACTTAGAAATATAAATATTAAACATATTTTTATAAATTAAGTCAAACTTTTAATGTCGAAAAAAACGACAGTTAATTTGGGATAGAGGGAGTAGGTATTACGTCTTCTTCTGTTTACTGCAGCTGTAGAAGAGGATTGGACGGCAAGACCACTTTGATCTTCGCTAGCCACGACACAACCTCACAGAATACCGAATATACGTGACTGGGATCATGGATTATACGAAGACCGGAAGTGTTTCAAGGTCTTTGTATCGTCTCGTTGTAATGATCTTGAAATTAATAAAGTTTTTATTATAAAAAATAAACACAGCTAAATTTCCTAAATTACAGTTATTTAATTTCTTTGCTCAGATCGACGGTCAACAAAAAAGGAGTTGAAAGTACTTCGGTACTTGCCAATCACTGGAAAATGGCTCTATAGATAATCGGAAAATGGCTCTATGTATGTGTATGTTTGCGTTCATATAGTATTTCAGCTGGAGCCAAGAGTGAAATAAAGGATCACATTACCATACTCAAGACAAAGGCTCCAGACCGTCTCCTAAATTGAGACAGTGGTTTGAAATGCGGGGATAGAGTTTTCCTTTAGCAAGCTAGTCGCACCATTTGTTCTGCGTAATTACAACCTCGTGCGAGATGAACGGGTATGTGTGTGTTGGGTTGATAAGGTTCAGCTTATCGTGTAAGAGCTTTACTTCTGCTTAATGAAATACATGCGATTGCATGTTCTCAAAAAAAAAATTGAGACAGTGGTTTGAAATATCATCAGCTCATAAGTGTTTTTGAAATTCTTATACAGGGTTTGGTTTAGATACATGGTTGCAATCTAGAGCTTTTGTTGAAGATGAGAGTATTTTGGCCTATTATTCACCATTACTGAAACTGAACTAAACCATGCTTACTGAACCTGCACCACAGTCACTTTCTAGCAAGGAAATGAGCTCAGGTTTAGCATAACCAACTTCATTCCCAATCAAGAGGTGAGCTAGAGGCACTGCCAAAGCATGCACAAAGAAAAATATTAACTCTAAGTCAAGAGGAATGCTCAATATCGTTCATATTTCCCGGCATCCTTGATGACCAAGAAGCATGATTACCATAAATACCTGCTAGCTGCAACCTTGTTGCATTCATATGGGAACTCAAGTGGACAATACTACTTCTATCTTTTTTTCAGTTTCAGGCACATGCTTAGGACTTAATTATAACTGTTTAAATTTAGGACTTCCAAAACACATGGTTGCTCACATATGGTAAGTAAACTTACGAATATCCCTGTGTTAAATCTAGAACTAAGTAATTGCTAAGCTATTCTATGGACCTAGTTGACATAACAAGAGGATGATGCATAGGTTTCAATAAGGACCATGTACTACTAAGAACTTCTTTTTCCTGTATAGTTTGGTTTCATTGACATAACTCGTGGCTAGTCTTGTCTAGATGCAATGTGCGTGTAAGATGCACCCTTTAGTGTAGAAAACAGCTTTTAAATTAATTTATACTCATCAAGTCATGACATGTGTATCGAGATACATTTTCATGATTAATCTATATCTACTCTTTATTAAGTTCACTGCAATAATATTCATTGGCTAGCACAACATAGGTTATTTCTTTTCTTACCAGTGTCAGCCCTTCAAAGTTCTGACCAGTGTCCAGTTCCAACAGTAAATTTTAAACAAGTCTCGAGTTATCCAACCAATTAGCATCCAGAACATATTGAACAAAATAAAACTATGCAAGAACGAGATTGGCCATATGAAACAGCAATGCATTCATTTCATAACAATGATACATTTGGGTCCATATCAATGTTTTCTGATCAGATGATCATTTCTAATCGTTCTAGGACTGATCAGGACAATCCTGATGATTAATTGACCTCTAAACGATCTGATTGTCCATATAATCGTCCAACATATAGTAGGAATATACATCATATAATATGTATACTATATATACCATCTATTAGGGATGAAACATCTGGAGCAGCTGAGGATGCTGAACCAGCACCAATTGATGCAACTGATGAGCTTGCACCAGCACCTCCTTCAGGATTACGATCAGGCATGATGACTTCCACTACATGCTACTGCCTTCTATTTTCCTCTACACAAGTTCAGCAAAGAACCAGAGAAACAAAGCATCAGATTTGAGCATAGCGCAGAGGAGAGGAGATGACAGAAGTATAGAACAAAGTCGATTTAATGACTCACCAACAAAGGAGAAGCTTACCTTCGTTCTCCCTTGGACCTGCAGCCTGTTGGGGAAGAGGGCGACTCTGCATTCTCCTGCAGGAGGGAGGAGGAAGCAGCAAGTAGTAGGGAAGAAGCAAGATCCACGGACTCTGGATTCTCTAGCAGGAGGGAGGGAGATGCACGAGCAGCAGGAAGAGAGCTCAGCAGCTGCTATTGACATCTAGAGTGGGAGTGAGGACTGAGGAGTGAGGAGAGAAAGGTTGGGGTGAGATATAAGAGAAACCCTAATGGGCTAGGTCCAAATAAATAGAGCCCCGTAACTGAAGCAGTCCATTTGTCTTTTTATTTCTGATTGACAAAACAAGTAATCAGACGATTATCTGAAGATCGGTTTACTGATCACTCTAGTCTGATTGAAGTGCCTAATCGACTGCTAAGTACCAATCAGGATGATTGATCACGATGAATCGGACGATCAGAAAACATAGGTCCACATACTTCAAAATGAAGGAGTAATATGCACATTTCATACTTTCATGGCAAGCAGGAATACAGGAGCACACATAGTCCAGCTTATATTACAGACAAGCTTGATAAAACTTGAAACCAACAATCAAACTAAAATGTTTTAAGAGAAATTCCAGCTTAAAAACACAAAAACCGTGAAGGCTATCACCAACCTCACTAATGCTAACAATGCTATCGCACCATGGAACCATGGGATTTACCATTCTTACTACCAAATTTCCTGTTGATCATGCTGCCCCGACATATGCACCTTGAATTTTCATGTATTCGAGCCAACCATGCTCGGGCCCTAACCCCTACAAGCTGCTCCTTGTGCTGCAAAAATTTACAATATTTGAAAACAACATCAGATAGCTAAAATAATCAATTTTGCCTTTGATGAACACTAGCTTAGTAGCTTCTAACAGTTAAGTCTGTTAAATATAGAGGAACTCTCTACCAGATAGTTTTTTTAGAAATAAGTGACTCTCTGGAATGAACTAATTAAAAGGTTGGAGCCGATTCTGTGAAGTGATTCTTCATCATGATGAGAGTTTATGCTAAAGAATCAAAGAGAATCACTTTTAGCCATAAATTCACTTCTCAGAGAATCAACTTCCACAAAAAATCAGAAATAAATAGATATCTACCAAACATGCCCTAAGAGAAACACTAGCACAAATTCGTTAAGGACGGATGGTAGAATAATCTGCTGAAAATCAGAATCAAATAGAGTTCTACCAAACATAACCTAAGACTAAGAGAAACTCGAGCACAAATTCGTTTAGGATGACAGAATAATCCAGTTCAAGAGGAACATTAGCACAAATTCATTTATGTATGACACAATTCACAAGGCAAATATGTCGAGTCATTTTAGTACCAATATATTGTTGTCTATTTCTATTTTTTAAGTCACACAGACTGGTCAGAGATAATGACTTGAAGGACAGGATTGAAGATAGGCACAACACATATGGAGAGTACAAGCTCATGAAAGTAGAGCCTACCATCGTCGAGACTACAATAACATGCATAACAGGTGAATAAATTCCAAGGCATATTTTACCATTTTCAAAGATGGTCCACAATTGAATGTTTTTCGTAGGAATAAATCCTCTATTAGCCCTACCATCTGGATCTCATATATTAGTGACTATTACTCATTCTGAATAGTACAAAATAAAACTATGGGGCCAGTGAGTTGTACCTGGAGTGTAGAAGCGCATGTACGGCAAGACTTCATATATGACTTCACCCTTGGATACATTCTTCAGGTTTCCGTTCTTTAGACCAAATGTGAAGAGGCTATCCTCATCCCTGAAGAAAACAACGCCAATCCCATCCGCGAAGCTAGCCACACGAGGTGAGGTCAAGATGGCATTACTACGGAGCTGTGCTTCAAGGTCAATGACTCTGTTTCGTGTCCATCCAGCATCTACTTGAGGGTCATCCTTCGTCGACCACATGTGGAGTTTGAATCCATAAATGATGGTGTATCTCAGCCGCCCACCGTCCTCCGTGCTTGTGAGTGCATTAGGATGATAAAGGTCGGATTTGTCCGGTACGTACTCCAAACACAGACACTTGATGCGAACATAAATCGTACCTAACAACTTCTTTCCACGACTACGACATGGGTGCATTCCCCACGTGTGCACCGGGTGACGACCGATATAGACATGGGTGTGGTGACCATCGTGGTAGGGGTGATGAGGGAAGACTGTGTTACTCCAAGTGCCACTATCAGATAAGTAGGTAGAGATGACGAGCATCCTGTCAGGGCTGGAGCCCACAGCGACGATGAAGAAGGATCCACCGTGGCAATCAAGGTGGTCGCAGGTGCCGGCGGCGGCGGCGGCACAGAGAACCGCTGCGTTCCAGTTCCAGGTGCACCATGGCGCCCGAGGGTTCATGGGCACTTCCCTCTGGATATCCAAGATGGAGCGCAGATCGGTTAGCGGCGAACAAAAGGTGGAGGTGGGCACGAATCGGGCGTATTCGCTGTCGCGGCGGTTGCTGGGGAAGATGGTGCAGAGGAATCCCAGCATGGGGGCGGCGCGGTGGAACTTGCGGTACCTGCGGCGGAAGCCGGGGCCGGAGATGAGGCGGCACCATGGCTTGCAGACGACGGAGGCGCGGAAGAGGCACGCCGGTTCGTCGGGTGGGACGCCGGTGGCGGCGCCATCGATCCCTGCATGGCGACGTGAGGAGGGTTTGGTCCGGGGCTGAAAAACCCTGAACTGAAGAACGGGCGCGCCCAGTCCGATTCTGATTCAGCTGCGGCAGCCCAAAAGCTCTGAACTGAAGAACGGGCGCGCCATCGAGAAAAAGGTCTCGACAAATGGGTGTTGGATCCGTTTTTTCAGCCTTAACCAAGAATTGTCCAAGTAGATCCGTTTTTTCAGCCTTAGCCATCTGATTCTAAGCGCCCATCCAAGGTGAAAATAACCAGGAAGACAATACTGAATGATAAACTGTTTACCTTCTGAGGAACAAGAAAGTAAACAAGAATTTATTTTTTTGAGGGAAAGAAAGTAAAAAAGAATTGGGATGCAAGAAAGTAAACAAGAATTAGTCGTTGTCAAGAACTAGAATGGTCTGAGAAAGAAAAGAAGAGCAAGAACTGGAGGAATTTTTTTTTTTGAAGGGTACGATTGTTAAGGTTGCGAGATATCAGATTATTCCAGTGGGCCCAGCCTTCAGCCTTGAATGCCCTATGTACCTGACCTGGCCCCTCGACATCCAGACTATTTTCCGATCTCCACTCCATCGTCGGCCGCCGCCATCCTTCTCCCGTCGCCATGGGGGTGGTCACCAGAGCCAAGAAGAGGAGAATGGAAGAGGAAGAGCGCCTGATGGTCGACCTGGTCAGCAACCTCCCCGACGATGTTCTTGGCGACGTCGTGTCTCTTCTTCCCACCAGGGCCGGTGCCCAAACGCAGGTCCTCTCCTCCCTCTGGCGACACATCTGGCGCTCTGCTCCTCTTAACGTCGACCTCCAAGATCCATATAGACGGCGCACCCCTGTCGACGAGATCCCACGCGTGCTCTCTGCGCACCCGGGCCCCATTCGCCGCATCTCAATCGCAAAGGGCTACTTCAGCGACGCCAGCCACGCCGCTGGCCTGGACGGCTGGCTCCAGTCCCCAGCCGTCGAGAACCTCCAGGAGCTCAAGTTCGACTTGAGTCACGGACACCAGGGCTGATGGTCTCAGGCAATTCCGCAGGCACCGCTGCCGACATCAGTAGAGCGCTTCTCGTCCTCCCTTCGTGTCGCTAGCTTTGGTTGCTGCATTATGCCATATGGAAACAATGCTGCCGCGCTCCGCGTGCCGGTTTTGAAGCATATGACACTTTTTAATGTCAACATTTCAGAAAGGTATCTCAGTGCCTTACTCGCCGGCTGCACTCTCCTGCAGAGTTTGTTGCTATATAACAACTATGGCTTCTCTCGGCTGCAAATTGTGTCCCCTAGCCTCAGAAGCATCGGTGTGCCTACATGCAAATCAGATATCAAGTTACAGCTCGTCATTGAGGACGCGCCATATTTGGAAAGATTACTTATTTTTGAAGGAATGGTTATTAACATCTCGCTGATCTCTGCGCCAAGACTGCGTATTTTGGGAAAACTCGACAGAACTGACTATCAATGGCTTCAGTTTCAGTCTAGAATTTTTCAGGTATTAGCATCATTAGTTCTCACTTTCACAAACTTTCATCAGGGATTTTTTTCGAGACCGGGGATATAGCCTTCATCAGGGATTGATGTCCCTTTTCTTCATCATGATGTGTTAATTCTACACTTAATTAATTCAGGGATCAACTGCTATTAGCACGATGAATGTTGTCTACAGTGTGAAGGTTCTAGCTTTATCTGAGGTCAAACTTTCCTTGGATGCAGTTATTCACACAGTGAAGTCGTTTCCTGGATTGGAGAAGTTGTACATCAAGGTGACTTCCTGTACCAAAGTGTGCATCTGCATGTTTATGAACTTAGAGCAACTCCAATGCAGGCCCCTACTTGTGCCCTTACTCTAAAATTTAAAAGTTTGGGCAAAAAATCAACTCCAATGGAGCCTCTACTTGGGCTCCTATTTTTCATGCCCTCCCAAATTATAGTTTCCGCCCCCCAAATCCAACAACCCCCTATCCCCCTCTCATGCGTGGGTCCCACACGAACAGCCTGGGTCCCACACGAACAGCGCCGCCGCATTTGCTCTGCTTCACCGACGCGAACGCGTCGCCCGGTCACGTCCCGGCGAGGAGGACGCGGCGGCGCGCGGGCCACCAGCTCCTTCCTCTCTCCCTTGGCCTGCCCCACCACCGCTCCATCTCTCCTAGGCCCGCCGCACCACTGGCTCCAGCGAGAGGCCCGTCCAGCAAGCACGAGACCTTGACCACGGCGCATGACCCGACAAGAAGGACGCGGCGGCGCTGTCCACACCATGGCCACCGCCGGCACTGCTGCCCACGGGAACAGAGAGAGAACGGCCGCCGGTGCTCGCCAGGGAGGTGCCCACGGGCGCGCTCCACCTTCTTGCGGGACGAGCTGCGGGCAGACGAGCAGTGGACTCGCCAGGGGAGCCACGGGCAGACGACTCGCGGCCCGTTGGGGCGGTGACCATGGCCGTGCCTCGCCTTATCGCCCACCCCTACCTGCCCTGTGGTGCCGGCGAATCGGTTGTAGAGGAGAAGCACATCTGCGAATCGATGAATCAACCGTGCAAATCGGCGCCGGCGAATCCTGCAGAGGAGGAGCACCTCTGCTCGCAACAACGACGCCTTTCCTGGAGGTGACCACCACCACGTGCGGGGTCAGGCCCGACAGCTACAGCGCCGTGCGGCCCCCGTGGTGCAGCGCCAAGACGGCCCGCGGCGTGGATGCCGACGCCGGCGGCGGAGGAGGGGAGGGGAGGGGGCACTGCTGAAGTCGAGGGGAACCGGGAGGCGCCGCCCTTCTCCTATGTGCACGCGGGCTGGCGATGAGGCGCGGTCGGACCAGCCTAGGCGCGGGAGCGAAGCGCGATGCCGGGGAGGTCGGGGCGGCGGCGGTCCGCGGCAGAGGGACGGCGCGCCGACACGCGGGGAGGCGGGGACTCGGCGGCGGGGAGGCGCAGGGAGGCGGGGCATCCGCGGCGGCCGAGCGGCGGCGCTCTGGCAAGGTGGAAGGCGCCGGCGGCGGCGAGGGGCGAGCAGGCTCGGGCGGAGTCGGGCGCGCACAGGAGGCAATGGGAGGGGAGTGAGACAGTGACTGGATTAGCTGACAGGTCGGTCCTATTAGAGATAGGGCCTTGGTTTGTTTTTTCCACTGGAGTTGGGCCTCAATTTTAGCCCCTATTTTTTTTATCACAGCCTGCAAATAGAATTTTAAGGATCTAATTTGAGGACTTGGGCTGGAGTTGCTCTTACTATTACATTGATGACATTACTGTTCCAAAGCTATGTTAACCATTGACACCATGTATATGTTCACTTTGCTTTTTCAGGCCTCGCGCATGTCGGTGGACAATGTGTGGTATCATAAATACCAAAAACTTATTGGCGCTCATGACATCCGTATGAGGAAAGTTGTGCTTGCAAACTATCAAGGAAGCAAGACACATTAACTTTGCCAATTTCTTTGTATTAAATGCGAGAAGATTGGAGTCAGTGAGGTTTGAGTTAGAAGTTCGGAAATTTTCCCCAGCCAAAGCATGGATTGCAAAACAACATAGTTTTCTGGATTTCAAAAGAAGAGCTTCAAGGGGTGCACGGATCACTTTTGTATCTCGTAAAGTATTCTATGGGTCAGTTGATCTTTTGCATGTTGAGCAAGTACATGATCTATCGATTGATCCTTTTGAAAGGTTTCATCAGTCATAGGTCTAATGGCATCGACGATAGGCATTTAGTTTTTATGTGGGAAGAAGATGCAGTGAAATTTAGTAATTTTTTAGTGTGTTGGTATCTTTTATGTCTTCTACTCATATTATAATTTGTCAAGCATTTGGGTGCTATATTTCATTTTAACAGAGAAGAGCTCTTGAGATGTCCCTTGTTATATATTTTTCCACCTAGTTGAAATTAGAATGATTGCAATTCATCTAGGAAGTATTAAATGATGCAATTCTGTAGGTTAGTCATATATTTTCTACTATGATTTTGAATTGTTGGGCCAGTCTTAGTTTGATTGTACTTTTTGTTTCCTTTTTCTTGAAAAATATAGTGTTATGAGACACAAATTAGTTTGAGATCATCTGTATGTCAAAGCGAGGTAGATGAGCAGTGGGCAGATTGAGTCAGATATGGTTTTAGGGCTGCTTCAGCTTTTGGCACTGATGATGCTGAGTGGGATTTCTATCTGTAGCACAGAAGCAGTGCTGTCTTGCAAATTGCTAACTGTTATACACAAACTCAGGAACTTGTTTGCATGTTTTCTGTCAAAGACTGTCAAGTCTTAGACTTTTACATGGGATGAAAAAGGTTTAAATTGAGTTCCTATATTTTTGGAGTCAAACAGTTTCTTGTGAGGTTCAGAAGCTTGTAATGAGCACCCAATGCTTTCAGTTGAGATGGCGAACTTTCAAGTATTTGATAGAGCTCTGAAAGAGCATCTGAAAGTCAGTGATGACAAATATTTATTTTTAAAAAAAATGTGAAAGCAACTTTTTTTTGACAACATGTAAAATGCAACTTCAAGTTTGAGTTCTGGCTTGAAAGAACTGAGTCACACCAGATATTATGATTTCTGAAGTTGAAACCATTCACATGAATTAGGACTACATTGATATAAGATGGTGTGTAATGATCTAGAAACACAATAAAAATTACTGCGTCAAAAAAGAAAGATGATGTGTGCACCTGAACAGGCATCAGACTTCCTTACGGCTCATTGTTTGGCTTTCTAATTGGTATAAAGTGCATTTGAAAAACATCAAAGTGCTAGTAGATCCGTCCGAAAGGTTCAGTACCGGTTACAGTTTGAATTCAGAACGCGTCAAACCAGCATTCTGGCTGTTCCCACCAAAGCATCAGTATGTAATCGCTGAGATGCTGACCAAACAGCATACATGGAAAATTGAAGAATCTTTGTTTCCGAACTGAACAAATGTGCAAAAAAAAAGAAGAAAAAGTTCATGACCATGAGGAAACATCTCAAGTGAATACTGCAAGTTTCAGGTTGAGTTTCAGATCATCTCTAAAGAGAGGAATTGGAAAAAAAAATCCAGACTGCTAATCTTGACGGCAAATTCATGATGTGCCAGTTTCACAATAACTCACTTGTGAATATTAATCTCCCTTTTTCACTGAGAAGTTTCTTACACATACGTCTGGATACGACCAAATCTAGAATTGAGCTGTATGACATGTGTGCACCTAGCCCTCAATAAACTAATAAAGCCTTCATAATTTGCACAGCTATTGTGGAGGAGATGGAGCCGTTAGTGCTCCACCCGCTCCCCTCGGGTGCTCGTCCGCAACCTCCACAAAACAACCAAAATCCCTCACAAATCCAACCAAAATACCTCTCCCAACTTCTGATGCTCTCCTATCTCTTCAGGATCTGTAGGTTGATGGGTCTCTTTCCTCTGCGATGGCGGCCGTTCGGTGGGGGCTGCTCCGGTGGACGACCGGCAGCCGTGCCGTCTTCGCCTGGTGCCGCTTTACCGACTGGGTCATTGTCGCATGTGGCCGCACTGCTCATCCACCCGCTCGTCGTGGCCTCGCATCCCTCCATGCCGTGTGCTAAGGCCGGTGAGGTTGTAGCTGACGGGCGGCCGCCGCCGGCTGTGCAGCCTCCACATGGTGCGAGCGTTGTCGTGGCTGCCAAAGCTGCAGGTGTGGCCACTAGCACGTCCACACCGCCGACCGGGAAGGTGGAGTTCGGAACCTGTATGAGCGAACCCAGCATTGGTGGCTGCCCGGCGGACATCAACGTCTGCTGCCCATCCAGACTAGGGTCCTCCATCGCCATGCTGTCTCCCCCTGCCTCCACTGCCGTCGGCACTCCTCCTGACTCGCGTACGCCCAGCCCATCATCTGGCGTTGACAGGGCCATCCTCTCGTCCCCCACGTCGACTAGGGCTGCCTATGGTGCTACAGCCACGCCACAGCCTGGCACAGGCCGGCAGGCCGGCCGTCGATAATGCCGAGTTAGGGTCCATGCTCTCCCCAACTGTGGCTCTTCTTCTCGTCTCCGGAAGGGCGCATGAAGGACAAGGAGATAGTCATTGTCAAGGATGTTCTGGAAGACAAGGACGAGGATGAGGATGTTGCACGCTCGTGCAGGTCCTTGTCGTCCTCCCCCTCCCCACAGGCCTGCCCCTTCCTCCCTGCCCACCGGACGACTAGTCAAAGCAAGTTCCGACAATGAGCCCGCTGATACTGCTACACGCCAGCCGTACCTGGACGCCGCTGGCAAGGCTCTCCGCTAAGCCATTCCTCGAGCTATCGGGCTGATGACCTCGCTCGTGCCAATAGCACCGTGCATGCACTATGGGAAATAGCGGCTTTGCCGACTGCCTGCGGCTTTGCCGACTGCCAAAGCTAGGGCAGTCGGCAAAGAATCCCTTTGCTGACTGTCAAATAGGGCAGTCGACAAAACTTTGGCTCGGCAGTCGGCAAAGATTGCCGACTGCCTACAAGAGCCTAACAGTCGACAAAGATGGGCAGTCGGCAAAATTTGGCGGGCTGAAATGGCGTCCGTCGCCATGCACTTTGCCGACTGCCCTGGAGTCCGGCAGTCGGCAAAGATATCTTCTTTGCCGACTGCCATGCCGAGCAATCGGTAAACTGCCACATGGCCCGGGCTGGGCCCGAGGACGGCCATCTTTCCCAACTACCAGGCTGGGCAGTCGGCAAAGGCGGCTTCTTTGCCGACTGCCAGTGACGTGGCAGTCGGCAAAGAGGGTGTTTGCCGACTGCCCAACTTGGCAGTCGGCCAAGATTAAATTTTTTTTTGAATTTTGAGTCCAAACTTTTTCTGTAGCCCAAACATATTGTTTATAAGCACATATTAGAATTTGGGACCTTTTTATAACATTTTGCTATATTTCATTCATTTATTTCATAGTTCATCACATGTGGAGATGTCTGGGTTTTGGACATCCGATGTTGCAACTTGCTCCAAACATTCACAAATTTTTATCATAGCCTCCACATGTGATAACATGACACCTCGACAAGTTTCGTGATTTTTAGACTTGGTTTGGATTTTATATAATTAAAAAACACTTTTACCGCACCTTGATGGTCATGTTTCGTGGACAAGACGTTCAAACTTTTAGGTGAGTTTATGGACACGGCCTCAAAATACACTCTCCAACATGAATATTATTTTTTGAATGGCTACATTTTATTATTTCATGCACCTGCAGTTTAAATTTAGATTATGCGGAAAAATTCAAGTAAATGAAATAAATGAACGAAATATAGCAAAATATTGTAAAAAGGTCCCAAATTCGAACATGTTCTTGTAAACAATATGCTTAAGCCATAGAAAAAGTTTGGATTCGAAATTCAAAAAAAATTAAATCTTTGCCGAGTGCCAAGCTGGGCAGTTGGCAAAGAGGCTCTTTGCCGACTACCACGTCACCGGCAGTCGGCAAAGAAGCTTGCTTTGCCGACTGCCCAGCTTGGCAGTCGGCAAAAAGGTTGCCGAGTGCCGTGCTTGGCAGTCGGCAAAGGCGCAACCCTAAATTATTAGTCGGGCCGGCCCAAATCAAACCCTATCCCCTCATTTCCTCCCACAGCCCCAAGCGCACGTCGCCGCCACTCGCCGGCCCCACGCCTGTGCACCGCCACTACCGTGCGCTCCCCGGCCCCGTGCCTACGCGCCACCGCAGGCCCCTGCCCCGCGCTAGCGCACCAGTTCGCGCCGCCGCTCGCTGGCCCTGCGGCCCGGTGCCACCGTGACCCCACCACCGCCCCCCCCTTCGCCCCAGCGTGCCACCCCACCGTGCCGCCCTGGACGCTGGCGCTCCCCATGCCCAAGGCCGGCCCCGGCCATCGGCGCCCCCTGTTTGGGTTGAGCAGGAGCTCGGCCGCTCGGACCCCTTGCTCAAGGAGGAGCTTGGCCGCCAGCGCCCCCCTGTCTGGGTCAAGGAGGAGGTAGCAGGAGGAAGAGGAGGGAAGAAGGAGGAAGAAGAAGGGAAGGAGGAAGAAGAAGAAGGGGAGGAGGAAGAAGAAGAAGAAAGAGGAGGAGGAAGGGGAAGAGAAGAGATGGAGGAGGAAGAAGAAGAAGGAGAAGAAGGAAGAAGAAGGAGAAGAAGGGAGGAGGAGAAGAGGAGGGAGAGGAAGGAGAAGGACCTTGATCCGATGAGCGTCCACACCGTTCATTGACGACGTTCATCCACATCGTCCTTCCCACCCGTCACCAGAGTTATAAGGTAAAGCCCCAGGTTGTCAGCCATCGTGCCGTATGTGTCATTGACGGCCTTCGTGTCGAGTTTATTGATGTGCGGCCTTCGTTCCATATATGCGCTATCAGCCATCAAGCCGGCTTCTTTCTTGCAGGTTTTGGAAACCTCCCTGTGCAGGGGAGGTTCTGCTGAAATTTTATACTTATAGTGTTGTTTTTCTTGTTTTGCAGAGCAGGTCTTGTCAGAGGGGAATGGGTCACCTCGCCACTGCCCCACTAGCCTATCTCCACCGCCACCCTAGGTATAAATTACCTCTCTTCCTTACCGTTGTCGTACTTAGGTCGTGTAACCCAGTTAGGCGTCTCCAGTCCAAAAGAGATACGGTCGGAGGTATGCAGGTCTTTGCATATCTGCGACCGTATCTGTTTCGAATTGTCTTTTGGACAGCCCACAGATGCATAGATGGGTTAGCTTTCATGTTCTGCTCCTGTCCGAGTCGGAGTTTTGGCAGCACCTCCCCGTTGTTCTCCGGATACACACTCTCCCTGTGGGGACATGTATCAGGAGAACAGCGGGGAGGTGCTACCAAAATTCTGACTCGAACGGGGGCAGAACATGGAAGCTAACCATCTACGCCTCCACAAGTGGGATTAGGACCTATCCTTCACCTATTAGATGATAGGAACGCCATGTAGATGCAATTACTGGTTTATTACTCGCTTACACATGTGTATGACAGAGGATGGATAATCGTGAGTGGATGTACACGGGCTTTGAAAGTAAGACCAATGAATGGATTAGGGGGACTAGTGCCTTCCTAGAGCAAGCGTTTGGCTCTACTGCTCATGGGTCGATTCGGATACCGTGTCCCTGCGGCCAGTGTAAGAACTCAAAAAGGAAGCAGTCGTTGGCAGCAATTCAGGTAACTATAGTTTCATTCATCGTTCATTGGTTTTACATATGTACCTTTCCTTTTGCATTGTTTAAACATCAAGGTGTAATATTGTAGTTCGAGCTGGCCGAGTTGCAGGCCGCACAGTAGGCATTGCAGTAGGCCTATTGGTGGGAGATGTAGGCCTGAGAGGAGGTCCATCGGGAGGAGATGGCGTGCCAGCTTGAGGCTATCCGGCAACACTCGCAGCGTTAGATGCAGAATCTTGCCGCTACTTTCAGAGCTTTCAGATCCCTGGTATTCCTTTGCCTTCATTGCCTACTTCGATCTATGCTCCACCACCTCTTCTTGGCCCTATAGGGACTCCGGTGAGTATATATGTTTGTCCCTTGTTTTGTCTTGTGCGACGATCATGCAGGTACTAATGAGATCGATTCTCCTTTGTGCAGACACAGTCAGCGGGTTCGAACCTGACTCCTCCACATGACCATTCTCTAGGCCATATGTGGCCGGTTAACACTCCTCCTCTGCCTCCGCAGCACGGGTGGTCTCCATGGTCAGGTGGCGAACTCCTCAGCCTCAACAGGACGGGTGGGCAAGTGGCGCTCCTGAGCCTCAGCAGCACCTCGGGGCCTGGACGTACTCCTCAGCACCGTCGTATGCCACGACGCCTGAGGGGTGGCAAGGTGGGGGCTCTGCACACTCTCGTGGCCATTGGGGAGCCGGGACGTCGTAGGTACCTCTCATTTAGCCTGTGATGGACTTTATGATAGATGTTGGACATGATAAACTTGTTATGTATGTTTGACTTGGATGTGGATCGACTTGGACATTATTGGTCTTGTTATGTATGACCGACATGATGGATTTGTTAGACGTGTGATATATATGTGGATTTGTGCTTTATATGTGGATTTGTGCTATATATATGTGTGTGTGTGATTTTCCTGCTATGATATATATGGACAAACAGAAAAAAGAAAAAAGGCTATTTTTTAAAAAAATTAAATAAAACCTCTTTGTCGACTGCCAGCTCAGGCATTCAGCAAAGATTTTTGAAAAAAATAAAAAAATCAGCCAGAAAAAATCTTTGCAGGCTGCCAAGTCAGCAGTCGGCAAAGAAGACGCCAGACGACGGCGGCCGCTTCTTTTGTCGACTGCGGCTTTGGTAGTCGGCAAAGTCTTTCCCGACTGCCGTCACCTGGCAGTTGGCAAAGACTGCCCTTTGCTGAGCAAGCCTATGCCGACTGGCCTTTGCCGACTACCACGTGTAAAGCCGTCGGCAAAGGCTTCGCCGACTACTTTACGTCCTTTGCCGACTGCTTATGGCAGTCGGCAAAGAAGCTGTTTCCTGTAGTGGTGGGTATTGGCTCTACCTCACATGCAGACGATCCTCCTCTTCCCCTCTGAGATCCACTTGGTGTAGTGCCCACCCTTGAAAAGGTGGAGCCACAGTTCCCAATGCGGTTCCATACCCATGTACCCCTCACAGAGCACGGCGAATATCACCGCATTGAATATGGCGTTGGGGGTGAGGTGTTGGACCTTGACCTCATAAAAGTGGAGCAGTGCACACATGAAGCGGCTCAGAGGTGAACCAAATCCCAACTGGTGGAACTTGCCGAAGCTCACCTTGTAGCCCTCTGGCAGCTGCGGCTCTCGATGCTCGCTCGGCAGCACGATCCACTCCGGCCGCTCAGCTGAAGTGGCGGGGCGGAGGAGTCCATCGTCTACCAGCTTCTCTAGCTCCCACTGTGACACATTGGAATGGGATCAGGCCTCTGGAGGGAGGAACTTGGGCGCCATGGATGCAGCCCGAATCTGCTCGACGGACGGGCGACTGGGAAGATTCCCAATTCTGATTTCTCTCTCACTGGATCTTCTCCAGCACAGAAAGACAAAGGCTCGAGTGCTCTGGCAACGGCGGCGACGGAGGAAAGATAGCAAGATGGGAAACAGAGAAACCCCACCCCTCGTATTTATAAGCGATGGGTCCGAGAAACAACGGGCAGATCCGGCAATGGCACGGTAATTCCCCACATTTAATGCGCTCACCTAACCGCCCCTCGATTCCCGGAACAAGCACACGCGTCGCCCGCAAGATCTCTAGCTATTACCTGGGTCCACCATGACTGTGCCACTTCAGCTCTTGCCTAAAAAGATGCACCCAAGGGACAAGAGAAGTTATCCATGGTGTTTCCTTCTACGGGAAGTAAAACAGACTCCGGTCCCACACCAAAATCCTCGAGGGAGAGGAGGCTGACCCTTGATCAGGGTTCGACAACCGCCCTTGAGTACTTGAGTTAGGGACGCCCAATGGGAGCCAACATGAAGCTCAGCTCGAGGATGAACCCTCGAGATCCCCTCAGACGTATCCAAGGCAAAACAAAAGGATTACCATGGAATCCCCATGAAGGGAGGCATCGAGCCGTCGAGTCCTATCGAATGGAACCGGTATCCATGTATCTACACGTTTGCATCAATGAGAACACCTCAGCGCCACCAGTCGACCCCATCGAACGGGGCACAAGCTCTCACTTGGATCTCCTGTTATTAGCTAACAAAGAACATCGAGACTCGCCCAATCGAGGGTAGTAAGGCTCTTCTCACCTCACATCCGATCGAAAGGACTCGAGAGATAGATGCCCGAGGCTAGCAATACCCTAGCAACACGAGGCTAGGGGGCTAAACTATGCCAGGTGCCCCTCAATGAAAGAGGGTTGAATGCACCCTGGGCTCAACGACTCGAGACACCCCTCGACTAGGAGCTACGACTCTAGTTCATGTTATCCTAATCTTTCAGGAACGCCTGCTACACCCAACTGGACGAAAACGCCTTTTGGCAAAAGACAAGTAAAGCCCTCAGAGGAGTCTCCCCACTCCTTCGAGGCCTCGGGGGCTACCCTCGAAGGGTACGCTCATGCGCACCCTCTTAAAAATTACGGTCAACACATCGGTCTCAATTCAAGACCCCCGCATGACTCCCAGCACTCACGCGGGAGCTCGGGGGTTGCTGTCGGGTACCTGAATAAGGGGTACCCTTAACCCTTGACTAAGAAAATCAACCCCTGCATTAACAAACCCAAAACCACCATTATTATCCCCAGCCCAAAAGTACATAAGATATCCGATCCAAGTATCAAACTGCGCTGGGCCGGCCCATGAACAGGTCTCGATGAACCAGGCTAGTATTCACTCAACGGGACCCTCTCAACTCGAGGCTGTCTACTCGGGGGAACGATCACCCCCTTGAGTGACAGAACTCCCCCGTGCGAACGATCACCCATCGAATACCGCGCACCCCCTCGACCCGCCTACTTCTCGTATGACTCCCCGGGCATTTAATGCATTTCACCTACTCCCGCCTAACCTCATGGCTACAACCATGGTAACAGTGGACAGTACACCAGTCAAATCTCCTTTTACTGCCTATACCCAGGAAACCAGCGGATCATACCGCACTGTATCGCCATACCGTGGACTGTGCCACATTTGGCACCTCCTTGAGAAGTATTTGCCAACATAAATCCTGCATTTCCCAGGGCCATTCCTATCCGTTCCAGCCTTGACCCCCCTCGAGCACCCCTCGACTGAGCTCTTAGCTAGTTCCGATCAGCGCTATGATGACACCACTGCATCATCTATAGCGAGACATATGCTCCCAACAGGAGAACACGTCTTCGCCATGCCACTGAGGCACGGTAGCGTCATCATCAAGACCGGTCAGCCACCGACTTCGCCGAGACACCGCAGGATGGCAAGACATGCTGTTGCAGAGCTCAACCTCACTTCGACGCACGTCGCTACAATCTCCGAACATAATCGGCATTCACTTTCGATGTCACCGCCTATGCTAGCCCTACAAGCACCATTTCTAGGGTTACACTGTACACCCGTGCCCCTCCTTGGCCTATAAAAGGAGGCGCAGGGCTAGCATAGAGTGGGAGCTTACCCATAGACAGAGGACAGCCAGAGCCCGCAATGCTCAAGTCCTAGCTCACCTCAGTTGTTTTCTTGTATTCACCTCTGTACAAACACTTCGGTGCAAGATAATACAACCCCCCCCCCCCCGGCTGGACATAGGGCCTTCTATTGCCCAAACTAGGATAAACCTCATGTGTTCTTCTTGCATCACCATCCGGATTAGGGAGCACACAATACAAATTCACTCATTGGTGCTCAGCCCCTGGGGTCGAAACACCGACAGAAATAGGTTTCACGGGGCTTCAACACTAGGATCAATACATTAATCGTTTATGATGTGAATGGCTATTGCTTTCGCATGAGAAGCTACGAGGAGAGTAGGCCCACCCAAAAGACCACGTGCACAGGAGTTCATACGCCCGGCACCGATAATCGCGTCTATTATGGCATAGTTGAAGAAATATACGAGCTCCACTTGAGGGCCCCAAATATCTTAGACCAGTGGTATTCAAATGCCATTGGTTCGATCCTAATGAACCTAGAAGAGCCAATGACATTGGGCAAGTCGAGATTCGATAGGATTCCATCTATACTGGAGAAGATGTCTATATTGTGTCTCAACAGGCCAGAAAGTTTATTATCTCCCATGGGCGTGCCAAGAGGCTTAAGGGTTGTTACCTTGTGCACTTGGTATCACCGCGCGGTAAAACGCCTCTCCCAAACGATGATGATTACAACTTTGACTCAAAGGTAGATAGCGGAGAGTTCTATCAACCTAAGGGGCTAAAAGGGCGTTTGTCGATAGACATTCTTTCGCTGATGGGCATGGTAGAAGACAACGACATCGATGAGGAAGAGGGTGAAGTGGTGCAAGATCCTTAGGACATAATGATGCTTGAGCGATGGAGAGCTCGGCGCGGGATCACGCGCCTCCCTTCAGTGGTGATCGCTGAAGGCCACCGTCCGGTGATTCGACCCGACGGTGACAAGTGAGTAACCATTTATGTTTTCATGACTTATTCATATGACATGTTTAAAATTGAACTTTAGACTACCAATTTTTCTTAATGACTTGTGTAGAAGCTAGAAGCTTGTGCGCGGGAGGAGTTCACGCCATCCTAATGGCATGATGGGCCTCCTGATTAAGAAGCACTACCCTGGCCTTCTCACCCGCGACAATGGGACCAAGGTGGTGCCCTAGCATTGGCCGGACTTCTACAATGTCAAGGACGAAGACAAGGTCCCCATTGCGACCAAGATCAAGAGGGAGTTCTGGGTGAGTCTTCATTTCACCGCTTTGTCAATACGACGCATTCGTTAGACGTACTTAAAATAATGAAATGATACCTGATATCTGTATGTAGGAGTGGTTCACGTGCGAGGAGGGGCGCAAGGCCAAGGCATCGGTGAGGCAGGACAAGGTTGCCAAGTCATGACTCAAGGACATGTACCACGAGGCGCACATCCAGGTCCTCATCGACTACTATGCCAACGTGCTTCACCTGTCACTGAGCAAGAAGGAAGCCAGGAAGATGATCCTCTTCCCTGAAACTAACATTGCCAAGGAGTTCTACATGCAGGTAAGTAAGAAACATTAATTCTGATTCCTTCCATGAAAAATAAGTAGCACACATTAATTCTGATTCATCTTCTGACATGTCATGCAGTTTCCTGCTGATTAGGGCAAAATGCACATGGACTGCTGGGAGGTCATTGTGGATGAATGGAGAAAGCTGGAGTCATATGTGAACCACAGACGGCAAAGTGGATTTGCCTAAGTGAGGATAGGGCCGGCACACCACCAAGGGAGCCGCTCCCTCGGAGGGTTCATGGATGCCTGGGTATGCTTCTGTCGATTTATTTATTTATTTATTCCATCTCATTACGTGTAATCAACCTTGTGTTTTCCTCGTAGTCCCAATCGCATGGTGGGCAGGTGATCAATGAGTACGAGGGCTATGCCCTATCTCACAAGGGCAAAGCAACACATCCAGACAACGTCTACAGCTCAGCGGATGGGCCCAAGGTGTACACCAACTCGAACGCCTATGAGAAGATGGTCTAGTGCACTGAGGCGGGTCTCTAGTGCCATGGTCCGTCCTTCAATCCTGCCATCTAGCCCCTGGACCCAGGCCTCCTGATGAGGGTGGGAGGAGGGAAGCAGCACAGCCGATACTTTATTGCCCACAGTGCAATCGACCCAGTCACCGTTCCCACCCTTCGTCAGGTTCACCGATCCGACAGCACGACCTCCTCCGACATCCACATACGACTAGTTTCATTCGTCGTTCATTAGTTTTACATATGTATCTTTCCTTATGCATTGTCTAAACATCGAGGATGTAACATTATAATCCAAGCTGGCCGAGTTGCGGGCCGTGCAGCAGGCATGATAGGAGGCCTATCGGCGGGAGATGGAGGCCCGAGAGGAGGCCCATCGGGAGGAGATGGTGTGCCAGCTTGAGGCTGTCTAGCAGCACTCGCAGCATTAGATGCAGGATCTTGCTGGCTACTTTCAGAGCTTTCAGATCCCTAGTGTTCCTTTGCCTCTGTTGCCTACTTTGATCTACGCTCCAATGAGTATATATGTTTGTCCATTGTTTTGGCTTGTGCGACCATCATGCAGGTACTAATGAAATTGATTCTCCTTTGTGCAAACATAGCCGGTGGGTTCGAACCTGACTCCTCGACATGGCCATTCTCTAGGCCATGGGTGGCCGGTTAGTGCTCCTCCTCTGCCTTCGCAGTACAGGTGGTCTCCGTGGTCATGTGGCGCAACTCCTCAGCTTCAGCAGGACAGGTGGGCAGGTGGTGCTCCTGAGCCTCAGCAACACCTCGGGGCCTGGACGTACTCCTCAGCGCTGTCGCATGCCACGGTGTCGGAGGGGTGGCAAGGTAGGGGCTCTGCACACTCTCGTGGACATTGGGGAGCTGGGACGTCGTAGGTACCTCTTGTTTAGCTTGTGAGGGACTTTATGATGGATGTTGGACATGATGAACTTGTTATGTATGTTCGACTTGGATGTGGATGGACTTGGACATGATTGGTCTTGTTATGTATGACCGACATGATGGATTTGTTAGACGTGTGATATATATGTGGATTTTTGCTATATATATATGATTTGTCTTCTGTGATATATATGAAAAAATAGAAAAAAATAATAAAAAAATTCCATCTTTGCCGACTGCCACGACTATGGCTGTCGGCAAAGGCTGTTTTTGAAAAAACCTAAATAAAACCTCTTTGCTGACTACCAGCTAAGGCAGTCGGCAAAGCCTTTTTGAAAATTATAAAAAAAATCAGCCAAAAAAAGTCTTTGCCGACTGCCAAGTCAGCAGTCGGCAAAGAAGATGCCAGAGGACAACGGCCGCTTCTTTTGCCAACTGTGCTTTGGCAGTCGGCAAAGTCTTTACCGACTGCCGTCACCTGGCAGTCGGCAAAGACTGCCTTTGCCGAGCAAGCCTTTGCTGACTGCCATGTGTAAAGCAGTCGGCAAAGGCTTCGCCGACTGCCTTACGTCCTTTGCCGACTGCTTATGGCAGTCGGCAAAGAAGCTGTTTCCCGCAGTGGTGGGTGTTGGCTCTACCTCACATCCGGTTGTCACCTCCAAGAAGAGGCGGCACTGTCATCGCCCAACCAAGACTAGTGACGCTAGTGGTCTTCCTGTGGTGCCCTCTCTGGTTGCTAGGGTGCCTACGCACTAGCGGCTTGGCCCAGTCGTACGTGTCCCTGTGCACCAGCTACTCAGGGCGTCGCTGCCTGATTTTTTTCTTTTTTTTTGAGAATGAGGTGTCATTGCCTGATGGTCGTCATCGTCATTGTCGTGAGCCAGGTCCGCCGTGTACCCATCCTCTAGATGGGCCTCTTCGCCACCACGTTCCCCACGTGGTTGCACCTGTCGATGCCAATGGCTTCACACTTGTTCAAAGTCCTAGGCGTATGCACCGCCATGGCTCGACTCACCCTCGTCGCCAACGGCCAGTGCCAACATCACTCATCGGTCTCTACTTCAACTATCTAGAGGGAGACCACATTGCCGCCCCACCTAGGCCACCTCCTCATCCTATTGCCTCTTCTACCTTAGCAGGAGGCACCAGGCGAGGAACTACAAGCATCAGCATCATCGTCCGCCCCGGACTCCCCTCACCTTTCTGTGGATCGCATGCAGGATCCTCCTAGGAATGTCGTGTTGCTGGTTCAAATCCATGCCAACTCCGTCTTGGTCGCCATGGCGTAGATGACGACAACGAAGGTGATGGATAGAGTGTTGTTAGCGCGCCACAACCACACCCTCTGCCTACACCTATCATTGTTAGACAAATTCTCTCCCTGGCCCCTTCGACATTTGTGGTCGCGGGTGACGGCCCTCGGCCTGGCCCGCACGTGCTAAATGGTGGCTTGGACAAAGCCATGCACCGTTGTCCACGTTGATGGCGCCGGAGCAGACTGGTGAGGGTGATCAACATCGCTGACAACACCACCATTTCTTTTTTTATACCAACACAACCATTTCTACTAACCCACTAGTGCTAGCACTTTGCGAGGGCACTAGGCCTTCCCGTATGGGTTGATCCGGTGCTTGATGAGCTCACCGGCTCCCCTCTCGTGGAGTGGCCAACTGATGCTCCTCTGCTATGCCCGTCTACTTCGTCAGTTGCCTCCCCAGAGGCCCAAGCAGCACCAACGGACACCCGTTCGTCACCACGGATGCTTGAGCTTGGCTTCACGGATGCTGAGGCGTTGGGGGAGGATGTGGATCAGTCCATTGTCACCACAGTGGCGGAGGACATCACCGCCTCGGATGGTTGTGCTTGGCTACACGGATGTCGAGGCACAGGGGGTGGACGGTGTGGATGCCTTGGTCGATGCCGCGGTAGCGTCCACTGAAGACGCTACAGGAAAGTCTCCTGCAGACGCCACCGCGCTAATGCACTATGCGCCGGGTGCCTGCTAGTCAGGCCCCTCGTCACAGTGACAGGCTCGCAGCCAAAGTGCCCTTCCGTGACCCAACCCGAAAAAGCAAATGAAACACGTGCTGCTAAACAAGTGGGAGAGCAAACCAGACAATGCCGCCACCGATATGCCGAATGACATGATCACTGTCAATTTCCATGAGGCGTTCGCTGAGCCTGTATCCCCTTGAAAGTGGGAAGCAATGAACAAGATCATGCGCTGGAACGGGCCAGCGTGTTGATACCTTGAGCTGCTGCAGGCGTCGAGCCCTCCCCTGTCCTTGTCGCATCATTGGTTATTTAGTTAGCATGACCTTATTTTTTCAGTCACCAATTGGCGATTTGTGTTTAATTGTTCCTCCAGGGGTGCATGGCTCCTCCTCGTGTGCCTCTTTGGAGTGTATAGAACTTCCCACATCCACTTAACGAAACATGTGCAAATGCACACTTTTAAAAAAACTGCAGAGCTATTTTCTAGAATTTCATAATTAACTATATTTGCACTAACCACCGTATTCAATTCTTCTTTGTGAAGTGAGGTTATGCTAATTTTCTGCGAATATTCCACAAGGTAAAATAATATTGAACACTGCATGTGAATTTGGATTTTTGTATCAGACTCCAATTCAAAGTGTATGTCCTGCATGAGAAGCCCACTGGATTGTCCTGTATTATGTATCAATATAATTTTTTATTTTACATTGTTCTCAATTTTCAAAAGTTATTTATGATTCTTTTATTTCGAAAGATATGTTGCTGTGTTATCTTTTTTTAGCACCTCTGAAAAGCTATTATTTGCGTTGAATGTGTCTTTTGAGGCTGTTAAATCCATCTGTATTGTTCGACATAATTAAAATTTTCATTTTTGCAACTAGGAGCTAAGTGCAAGTTTGAATAAGTGTTGTAAATCTTGTCTCCTGCCACAACATATGCACCTAGAGCCCGCTGCCTGGGGTTCACAAACTGATTGATTTCACACAGAGAACGATGCTTGAGTGGGTTCAAATGAATGTGTACTACGGAATATTCCTACATCAAGAGAAGGAAATTTTATTTATTTATTTTCTGGAACATATGAAAGCTGTCTCTTTGGTGGTTAAAACATTGAAACCAGAAAGACTGTCAAATTTATTTATTTTTTTTCGTTCTCTCTGGAATACGCAGGAGAGTCCTTATATGAAGAAGAAAAAAGGGGAGAGTCCTTACACACACAAAGGTCCTTCAAAGCACAACATGGGAGCCTATTAAATTCTTTTACATAACACATAGATTTCAATAAGGACCAGATACATTCTTTTTTACAGTATAGTTTGATGAGTGCAAGATTAAGTTGTTTGAAAAGGTTTGCCCTTTGCTGTTAAAGGGTGCACACCATTAACCCTTGAGTTTAGAAAACAATCAGCCTAACTGCTTTCAAATTAATCAAAATTAAAACCACATTATCATCCCTTCAGAGTTCTGACCATGTGTCTAGTTCCAACAGTAAATTAAACAAGTTTTGAGTTATCCAACCAATTAGAATCCACAAGATACTGGACCACAATAAATTTATGCATGAATAACATTGAGCATACGAAATTGCTGAGCTTCGATTTCATAACAATCATACTATTGGGCCCAGATAGTTTAAATTGAAGGCTGGAGCACACATAGTGCATTTAGAGAATAGCCTGATAACACTTGGAACCAATGATCAGCCTAAAAAGTTTGAGAAAAATTCCAGCTTAAAAAACACAAAAACCCTGAAGGATATCATGGGATTTACCATTACTACTACATGATTTCCCCTTGATCAAGCAGCCCTGGCATAAAGCACTTTGAATTTTCATGCATCTGAGCCAATTACGGTTGGCCCCTCACCCCCAGAAGCTGCTCCCAATGCTGCAGAAATTTACAATCTTAGAATAACATCAGATGACTACAAACATCAATTTTGCCTTTGATTAACACTAGCTTCTCACAAATCAAACAACAGAAATTCAAGTAAACAGAAACAATATATAGCATGAATCTAGTTCCAGACAAATATGTCCAGTCATTTTAGTTCTGATATTGCCATTAATTTCTACTTTGTTAAATCACATTGACGGATTAGAGCTAATGGCTTGAAGAAAAGGATCGACAATAGGCACAACACATCTGGACTTCTCTCACCAAAGTAGTGAACTCCCTGGACAAGGCTAAGTTGTCAGGATCCTACCTGCTGACTACCATAATATGTATAACAGGTGAATAATTTACAAGGCCTATTTAACCAGTTTCAGAAAGATGATCACATCAGGTTAACCCAATTTGATTAAGATATTGGGTTATTCCACATACATAGATTCACTATTTCTCGAGCATACCATCAAGATTTCATATTTGTAAATAAGAATATTTTTACTCATCCTGAAGAGTAAAAAGATTGTAGAGAGCTGTACCTGGAGTATAGAAGCTCATGTAAGGCAATACACTGTACATGATTTTGCCCCTGGACAGCTTCTTTAGGTTTTTGGTCTTTAGATCAACTGTGAAGATCACGTTATCTGCCAAAAAGAGAACAACATCGATACCATTCACGAAGCCAACCACACTAGCTGAGGTCAAGATGGCATTACTTTGCAGCGGCATTTCAATGTCGATAACTCTGGTTTGGGTCCATCCAGCATTCACTTGAGGGTCATCCTTCCTCGACCACATGTAGAGCTTGAATTTATTTATGGTGGCGGTTACCAGACCACCAACCACTGTGCTTGTGAGCACAAGTGGCTGGCAGCGGGTGGACGTAGGTGGTAGTTGAATTACAGATATCTCATGCAAACTGAAATCATACTTGAAAGCTGTGTTTGGCCTCTTTGACACAAAGTAGAGTGCATTTCCCACGTGTGCACAGGGCAACAAACAGATACTAATACTAAAGGGCTTGATGAGGAAGATTCTGTCACTCCAAGTGCCAGTATCAGAACAGTAGGTAGAGATGAAAATCTCACTGAAGCATTGGGAGTTTATGTAGACAACGAGGAAGGGCCCTCTACGGCAATCAAGGTGGTCGCAGAGACCGGCGGCGGCACAGAGAACCGCCGCGTTCCAGTCCCAACATGAATCGTGCCGCCACCGAGAGGGGTTGCGCAGTTCCTTCCGCTCGTCCGAGATGGGATCCCAGACCACGAGGACTTTCTTCGACGAAGCTTTCCCAGGGCATTGTAGGAGCACACGGCCGTGGTGGGCGTCAATTGCGCGGCACCGGCGGAGGTCGGCTGGCGGCGAGCAAAAGGCGGACGTGGGCACGAATCTGGCTGTTTCGTCTACGCTGTCGAGGATGCCGCAGAGGAGTCCCAGCAGAGGGGGCGAGCGGTGGATTTCGCGGTACCTGCGACGGAAGCCGGGGCCGGAGATGAAGCGGCACCACGGCTTGCAGACGACGGAGGCGCGGAAGAGGCACGCAGGTTCATCGGGTGGGAAGCGGAGAAGGATCTCCTCGACGAGCTCCTCCGGCAGGGGCGGCGGCACCGGCGGCGCCATGCCTGGATGGCGGCGCGAGGGGAGGGTTTTTGGTCGGGTGAGAGTGTGATTCAGCTGCAGCGGCCCAATCCAACTAGCAGTTGGGCCGTCCTCGCCAACGTTATTTGCAAACTGTCCTGTGTGTGACCTCTTACGTTCAGTTTTTTTAAAAAAAATAAATGCTTTGCATTTTATTTGCCGAAAAATCCATGTTTTTTTTGGGTGAGAAAGGCCTTGCTTTTTTTTTTTTAAGAAGTCCTTTTCATTTAGTGAGCACTCCTGCTGTATTCTAGTATCTCATAATACTCAGCAGTTCACAGGAAAAGGATGAAACAAGTTGATTAGTCAATCCATACGTTTTTTTATAATTGGCAATGCCTTGCAATCACTGAGATAAATGCCAAAGAGTCATAAACTATTCAGACAAGTACGCTGAATATCATCAAGTAAAAGTCTAAACCCATTGAATTTCGTAATTTCTTATCCAACACTAGAGTTCTGCAATCTCTTCATCAGACACACATGCTTGTTTGCTGAAACTGAACCGAAACAGTAGCCCACCCAAATAATGCTCGTTCATTGAGAGGCAGAAGCAGAACCAACCACTGAAGCTATCAGAGAACGGCAGGGTCATTTTTTTTCATTCAAAAAGGAAACGTGTGCATCTTAAGGTCAGCATAACCATCCACTTTACCAAAGAGGAGAGAGGCCTGCCAACCGTGCAGAAAATAGCTTCAATAACTCAAAACGGAATCCCAAATATTGTTGTTCCCCCTGAACATTTCCATGCTTCGTCAACATATTCACTATTCGACAAGCAAAGACAAGCCATGACTAGTCAGTCTCTCACCATCAACACCAGCTGCAAACATGGTACATTCAACAGGAACTCAAGCACAAACAATATTGATGAATGATGAGGTGTTCATGAAAAGTCAAACGAAACAAAGAGAAATGAATGGATTTGTGCTCTGTTCTGTGATAACTTGAGCTTAGCCAATGAGTTCGACATCTAGATAGACAAACATCATACACCAGCTCTAAACAAGATGAGAACTGAAGACAAAACTAATTTACTGTTATTTTTTGATGATGTCAGTTATACTTTTCCCATTGAGGTTTACCTCTGGGCAAGCTGATATGCATAGACATATAGTGGCAATGGTCCTGTTCCTATTGAATACTGTGTTCTGGTTTCTCTAGGTTCACAAATATATAAGCTGACATGTTTACCGGGCCGGCCACAAAAGTAGATTTGACAACAGTGAATATACAACTATCATCTTCTCCAACCAATTAGAATCCAATATGTTGAACCACAATAAATCTATGCAAGAATAACATTGAACATATGAGATTGCAATCCTTAGATTTCACAACGATCGTTGTCTGGGCCCAGATACTATTAAAAGTAAGGAATGATACGCTCATGACAGGCTTCCATTGCAAGTGACCACATATAGTCAGTGAAAAGTAGGGTAATAAAGTGTTAACAACTTCTATACAAGCCTGATAAAGCTTGGAAACAACAGTTAACCTAATAGGTTGAAGAGAAATTCTGCCTTAAAGAAAAAAACACAGAAAACATGGAGTCTAGTAGCATCAATCTCGCTAATGCTAGCAATGTTTTACCAGTACCACCATAGGTATCATGTGATTTACCATTACTACTACCCAATTTTCCCTTGATAAACATAAGCACCTTCATTTTTTCATGGACTGGAGCCACCAGCACTTGGTCATCACCTCTACGAGCTGCTCCCAAAGCTGTAGAAGTTTATGATTTTAGAGAATAACATTAGCTGACTAAAGAATGAAATGTGCATTTTGATGAACTCTTGCTTCTCACAAATAAACACATAGAAAGACGAATATGCCTGTCATTTTAGTGCCATCCTTGCTGTCCTTGGGTGCCCTGATGAGGCGTCATTCTTGCTGTCATTTGCATGCACTTGAGCTTCTCCCTCACCCCTATGAGCTGCTCCCAACTCTGTAGAAATTTAATATTTTTGAGAATAACATCAGCTCATTAAAGAATCAAATTGGGCTTTGATGAACACTTGCTTCTCACCTATGAAACAACAGAAATTCGCAACAACAGCAGTTAACAGAAACACATCACTAGCACAAACTCACTTAGAGATGAAAGACTTAAGTTGAAGACAAATATGTCCATCATTTTAGTATCAACATCGCCATCTATTTCTATTTTGTCCAGCCACAATGACACATCAGAGCTAATGAATAGATGACCAGGGTTTAAGAAGAGGCACAACACATCTGGAATTTAGAAGCTCATGCTCATCAAAGTAATGAATGTCCTGACCAAGGCTATGTAGTCAGGAATAAAATAACAAGCAAACAGATGAATAATTTCCAAGCCATATTTAACAAGTTTCAAAGATGATCCATACTTCAAATATTTAGGTATTATTAACCCAATTTGACACCAGATTGGGTTATTCCACTTACATTTTTATTATTCTCAAGCCTACCATCGAGATTTCATATTAGTATCTAGAAAGAAGCTCATGTAAGACAAAATTTGTACATCATTCTGAATAGTACAAAACAAAACTAAGAAGAACCGGGGGCGTGATCTTTACAATTGATCTAAACACCAAAAAACTGAATCAGGAACCTACCATCTGAGTAAAATAACAAGCAATCAGATGAATAATTTTCAAGCGACATTTAACAAGTTTCAAAGATGATCCATACACAAAAGATTTAGGCATTATTAACCCAATTTGATACCAGATTGGATTGTTCCACTTACATTTTTTTTTATTCTCAAGCCTACCATAAAGATTTCATATTAGTAACTAGATAGAAGCTCATGTAAGACAAATTTTGTACATCATTCTGAATAGTACAAAACAAAACTAAGAAGAGCGGAAAGTTATACCTGGAGTGTAGAAGCTCATGTAAGGCAAGACGTTGTACGTGAATTTGCCCTTGGATACCTTCTTCAGGTTTTTGGTCTTCAGATCAATTGTAAAGATAACGTCCCCTGCCCTCAAGAAAACAACACCCGTACCATTTGCGAAGCCAACCACACAAGGTGAGATCAAGATGGCGTTACTGCACAGCAGCATCTCAAGGTCAATAACTCTGTTCTGTGTCCATCCATCATCTACTTGAGAGCCATCCTCCCTCGACCACATGTAGAGCTTGAATTCATGTACAGAAAAAGAGGTAACAAAATGTTTGCATGAGTTGGAAATTAAACTCTTTATTTTGCTGAGTTATACAGCATCTCACAGTAAAGTTATCGAATCAATTGAACAGCCAATCCATATATGTTCTTATAATTGTCGATGCCTTGAAATTGTTGAGCTATAACAGTCAAGGTTCCAAGCTCAATGTTCCTGTTTCCATCTTGTTACGCCATCCAAATGCCCAAGAGTTCATCAACTAGTCAACACATTGATTCAGACAAGAGCTCTGCAATCTATTCATCAGACATGCACACCTGTTTACTGAAACTGAACTGAAACAGTACCCCAATGCTCGTTCACTGAGGCAGCAGCAGGGTAAGAAAAATGTGCGCATCTTCATGTCAGAATAACAACCAATTTCCCAAGGAGAGCGGACCTGCCAACCATTCAGACAATAGCTTCAGTAACTCAAAATGGGATCCTGAGAAGATTGTTCCTTTTCCTGAACATTGTTCATGCTTATGCTTTGTAACCATTTTTGCTATTCGACAAGCAAGACAGGCCATGATCAGCTGCAAACATGATACATTGAGACAGGACTCAAGCAAAAACAATACTGATGAACGGTGAAGCATCGGGAAAAGTCAAACTAAACAAAGGGGAATGGATTTGTGCTCGATTCTGTGATAACTTTAGCTTAGCCAATGAGTAGACCATCTAGAGAGATAACTTGAGCTTAGCCAATGCGTAGACCATCTAGATAGACAAACATCATACTCCAGCAGTAAACAAGATGACAACAGAAGACAAAGCTAATTTATTGTTAGCTTTTGACGATGTCAATTATACTTTTCTCATTCAGGTTTTCCTGTGGGCAAGCTATATATGGTGGCAATGGCCCTGTCCCTACTAACTACTGTGTTATGGTTTCTCTAGGTTCACAAACATATAGGCTATCATGCTTACCGGGCTAGACAGAAAAGTAGATTTCATGACAACGAATATACAACTATCTTCTTATCCAACCAACTAGAATTCATAAGATGTTGAACCACAATAAATTTATGTAAGAATAACATTGAGCACATGAGATTGCAGTGCTTAGATTACATAATGATCATTTTATGGGCACGGGCACAGATACTTTTAAAAGTAAGGAATGGTATGCTGATTTCAGGCTGCCATTGCAGGCAGTCACATGTAGTCAATGAAAAGTAGGACAATGCAGTGTTAACAGCTTACATACAAGCACTCACACGAGCTCCTTATGTTCATGCACTTCGAGCACCTCCTCAAGGTCCCTCACCGGTAGAGACTGCTCCCAATGCTACTGAAAAACGCAAATTTTAAAAACTAAATCAGCTGGTTGAGAAATGATGTACCCTTATCATTTTTTGTATCAAGCTGCAATCAGGTGACAACCACACTTCACCACTGCAGAAAGTTGGACTCATTACTTGAGGAAAACTTGTCTTTGTTAGTTTGTCTAGGACTGAAATGAATATCCAGGTTTCTATATTGTTATTAAGTGGTGCTTACAGATCATAGTTGAGAAATATAAAGGGTTAAAGAAAGGATCAAACATCAGTACAAGTAGTGACTTCTTTTATTATCCCTCATGCTGCCAACCTTACGGGAAAAACCAGTGACAACTGACACTGCTTGCGGAGATCCCATTGATATCCAATTCTCCAAGACCGTGATGATCGATGCGGCCGAAGCCCCCCGACCCACCCCTTCCCTCCGTCGTCTCCCCCGCGCCCCCCCACACCAAATCCTCTCAGATCCCCTGCAGCTCATGCCTCCGAGCAGCATCCAAGCCCAGATCCGCAACCTTGCCCATGGCACCGTTGATGTCGGGCGCCGCCGTCGCAGCCGCCACCACCGGGCCTCAATCCGTCGACGACCCGTCGGTGCCTGCCTCCTGCGGCAGGCCAGTGGACGAGGAGCTGGTCCTCGTTGAGGAGCTGGTCTTCATCGAGGAGGCCTCCAATGACGAGGACGACGCTGATGATCCCAGGTCCAGGTGCTTGCACTGGAGCGAGACTCGTCGCGCCAACCTGCCTTGGGTCCCGGCCCGTGAGGAGGGCCCTGGCGCTGGCGCATCTGCACCCTCCGTCGTGGGCGCCGGTGGAGGGCGGGCGCCCTGGGACAGTCGCCGGCCCCGACGGCGCAGAGAGAAGACGACCGCTGTGGCCTCGGCTATGCGCACCACCCTACAGCGGAAGCGCCGCAGCCGTGGGGCTCCACGGACTGCTCTGCCCGTACCTTCTGGGTATAAAAGTTCAGGGGAACCGGATACCCGATCTCGGGTCCTGGCTGC
>CM041631.1:65364536-65413949 GCA_023333625.1 Bothriochloa decipiens
AAGTCTAACAAGCAGCCGTATCTAATACAAACTCATATCTTAACACTGGGGAGGCACGCACCCAACGTCAGTGGCACCATGTTCCTCGGTCCGGTGGGTGCGTCGACACCAAGGGCTTCACACTCGTCGAGAGCCACCGGTGCTGGCGACACCAGGAACATCGTCGGGTCTCCAGGCGCCGCCCGGTCCCGTCTCTCTTAGTTGGGCAGTGTTTCAAACTGCATGGGTGAGGACAATGTCACCGCGGTTTGTCGGTCCCCATCGCGGTGCCTGTGCTGCCAGGGAATGGGACACCGTGCCCATGACTGCAGGCACGGTCGGTCACCCACGTGCATCTCGCCTCGTCGTCGGACCCTATGCAGGCAAAGTCATCGTCAACCATCACCATCTTGCAAGGTTCCGGGCAAATTGCAGGATGTGGAGTCCGGCTCCCCTTGCCGCGCCGCGGAACCTTCTATGGAGCTGGCGCCCTCTCCTGTTGTGGTGGGGGAGATTCCTTGGCTGTTGCGCGCCCTGACCGGTCCACGGTCCTTTGGCGCCAAGCCACCAAGGCTACTGCAACGCCAGCTGCCTTGCCCGCACGCACCATCCGGTGGCTTGAACAAAGTCACGCACCGTCGTCCATGTTGTTGTCGGCGAGGCAGGTTGCCAGAGGAGATCAACATTGCCAACAGCACCGCCACTTCCAATGAGCCGCTTCGCTAGCCTTGGGTGAGGGCACTGAGCCTCCCGTATGGGTTGATGTGATGCCCGATGAGCTCGCCGCCTCTCTGATGGGGCAGCCATCCGGTGTTCTTGTGCCGCGCTCGTCTATGTTCAGCTCAGCGAATGTCGAGGCGCTGGTGGTCGATGCCTCCGTTGTCTCCGTGGATGCTGAGGCACTGGTGGTCGATGCCTCCGTCATCTCCGCGGTAGCAGTGGACACCTGTCCACCGCCTCGGATGGCAGTGCTTGACCCAACCACGACCAACTGTGCGCCCCTTATTGCCCCAGCAGCGCCCGCTCCTCCGATCATCGACGTGCTCTGCATTGCTCCGGCCTCGCCTGCCTCCGAGCCTGTGGTGGAACCAAGCATGCCGTCGTTCCACTCTGCGCCCGCCGTCGCTTCTGCCACGGCCGCCTCCACTCCTATGGCTGATCCAGGCATGGTCATGCCCCCGGCCCCCCTTGCGCTGGGCCGGACTCGGCGGAGGTGGCCGGTGCCCTCTTCATCGACTCGTTGTTGTTGCCCTTGCAGGAAGACCTGGCGCCGCGAGCTCCACGACGCGGTCGCACGGAGCCAGCCAGTCTGATTCCTCATCGTAGCGACCGGCTAGCGGCCAAGGCAGTGTTTCGGGACCCCAATCCGGAGTTGCAGGCCAAGCGCGTGATGCTCAACAAGTGGGAGCATAGACCGGAGGACTCCTACATCCCGGACGACACGATTCCGGTGAAATTCCATGAGGCGTTCGGGGAGCCGGTCTCCCCAGAGACGAGGGAGGCCATGCGCGAGCTGTTGTACCCCCTGCGTGGTGAGCGGCTCGCTGCGCAATTATTCCACTAAGTGCCAGCCGCCCTCCTCCGTCGCGACATTAGTTTGTTAGTTAGTACAACCTTGCATCTCCGCCACTCGGTGGCGATTTATGTTATGTGTGCCCTCCAGGATGGCTACGGTTTCTCGCCGTGACTATCCCTGAAGATTGTAAACTATCCTGATTCCACTTAATGAAGCACGTGCCAAGGCACGCTTTCGAAAAAAAATGCTGCCAACCTTGCTCGCTGAGGCTAAATTATGAGGACCACATCATCATAGCACTATATGCATAGCAGAAGCATAAATTCCTAGGATTACCAATCAAGTGAACGCCCAACATAAAAATATTTAGATGGGGTAAACCGAGTTGATATAAGACTGGCATTCCATTTTTTTTTCTTGAGCACAGCAAGTAAACTTCGTATTGGTAACTAAATATTACTCATCAAGAATATTGTAAAACCGAAACTAAGTGAACAGTGAACTTTTACCTTGAGTGTAGAAGCCCATGTAAGGAGCAATGTTGTAGCTCTTGTTTTCCTCGGAAACCTTCTTAATCACCTTATATGTCTTTAAATCAATCACGAAAAGAGCATTGTTTGAGTTCACAAAAATGACACCAGTACCGACAGTGAAGCCAAGCATGCTAGGTGAGGCCAAGACAGCATGAACAGGTAGCAATGTCTTAAGATCAATGACTCTGCTTTGTGTCCATGTAGCATCTACTCGAGAAACATCATGCCTGGACCACATGTAGAGTTTGGAGGACTCATGTATGGCGGCAACCCCAAGTCCACCACTCTCTGTAGTGGTGAGCACATAACGCTGCTCATGGGAGCACGCAGTTGGCAATTGGATCCAAGAAATTTCCTGTGACTCACACTCAAACTTCAGAATATGAACTGTCCTCAGATGATCTTTTCGATTCAATCACCGTGACGATATGAGACACCTATACTGCTCTACTTGTAGATTAAACTGAATCTGAACTGAAGGGCACTTCACCGATGCTTGTTCACTGGAACTGAACTTCGGATTCATTTTTCAGCACAGCCAACTTCAGATTCATTTCGCACTGCCAGCCACGCACAGAACAAACAGCTCCAACAAGTCAAAACTGATAACAGGATGGCATTTGGCGAGCAATCACAACACCATCACTACCTGCTGCTATGTGGCCGGAATCTGATTCCATTCAAATAAAAACTCAGTTGCGGAACCTACCAATCTGATGACAGTTGGAATTTAAACTGGTCCATGGTTTCTAACTCGATTATCAGTTTGTCACCAAGGATCTCACAAATACAGTTTATTAAAAGAGATCCAGAATTTACTAACACAATGATCCACACATACTTGGAAGTCTACAACATTATATTAGTCCCTAAAGGGAATATCAGAAAAGATGTCTTCAACACAGAGCTCATGCTATATTCCCCTTGGCCAGTAGCCCAAGCCCATGCAGCAAGTGATCCACTAAGGTCCAACATTTTAGGTGTAGCAACTGATGATAGCATTCTCCCCCATCCAACAGCAGCATCTATTTTATGGGCACAGATACTTTTAAAAGTAAGGAATTGTATGCTGATTTCAGGCTTCCGTTGCAGGCAGTCACATATAGTCAATGAAAAGTAGAACAATGCAGTGTTAACAGCTTACAGACAAGCCCATTAAACCTTGGAAGCAACACAACCTGATAGGTTTAATAGACATTCTGGCTTAAAGATACACAGAAAACCTGGGGTCTATTGGCACCAATCTCACTAATGCTAGCAATGTTGTACCAGTACAACCATAGGTATCATGTGATTTGCCATTACTACTACCCAATATGCCCTTGATAAAAAAGTCCTCACATAAGCACCTTGAGTTTTTCATGGACAGGAGACACCTCTTGGTCCCTCACCTCTCGAGCTGCTCCCAAAACTGCGGAAATTTATCATTTTTAAGAATAATATTAACTGACTAAAGAATGAAATGTGCCTTTGATAAACAATTACTTCTCAAAATTATACAAACAGGAAATCACATAGATATGTCTGTCATTTTAGTGCCGATATCAAGTCACTGATGGATCAGTGCTAATGAGTGAGTACGATTAAAGATAGGCACACCACATCTGAAGTGTAGAAGCTCATTAAAGCTACAAAAAGTCCTGGCTGAGGCAAAGTTTTCAGGAACCTACCATCGAACATGACATATATGTAATAGAAGATTAATTTGCAAGGGGTATCTAACCAGATTCTAAATGGTCTGTAACCAAAGGTTTCGGAAGGATGAACTGAGTGATATCAGATTGGGTGACATTCCACAAATTAAATCATCCCTGAGCCTAGATTTCATGGTAGCAACTATAGTTACTCAGTCTGAAAATCACTTGAAAACCTACAGAACCAGGGAAAGATGTACCTGGAGTGTAGAAGCTAAGGTAAGGAATGATGAGATATTGTCCTATGCCCTTGCAAATTTGCTTCACATTACAGTTCTTGAGATCAACTATGAAGATCACATCACCTGCCCTTATGAAAATGACACCGATCGTATCCACAAAGCCAACCAGATCAGGTGAAGTTAAGATGGCACTTTCCTCGACCACATGTAGAGTTTTGATTGATGTATGGTAGCGAAACCCAGGCGACCGTCCTCTGTGGTTCTGAGCACTCCGCAAGCTGCCCAAAGGATTGAGGTAGTCCGATCACACAAATCTCATGCCTTTCCAAATCATACTTGAGAGCTCTGCTTTCCCTCGGACAACCAAAGTAGAGTGCATTCCCCACAAGCTCACAGGGTGTGTGGGGCCAGCCGAAAGGATCATCAATGGAGATCTTCTTGCTCCAAGTAGAAGCACTGGATGAGCGGGTGCAGATGAATATGTGCCTAGGGGTTAATCCCACGAAGACCACGAGGGAGGATTCATCGTGGCAATCGAGGTGGTCACACGGCGGGCCGGCGGCGCAAACAACCGCCGTGCACCATGCGAGCACATCCTCTGACGGCGTGGGAATCGGCAGCTCTCTCCGCTCGTCCGTGATGGGGTCCCAGACCACGACGAGATCCTCCGTCAAGGTTCTCCCACGGCGTTCCAGGAGCACACACCCGTGGCGGGCGTCGAGCGCGCGGCAGGGGCAGTGCTCGGTGAACGGTGGGACGAAGGTAGTTGTGGGCACGAAGCGGGCCGCGATGCTGAGGTAGACACCGTCGGTGGTGCTGCTGTGGAGGAACCCGCATGGGGGGCATGCGGTGGAACTCTCAGAACCTGCGCCTGAAGATGGTGCCGGAGACGAGGTGGCACCATCACTTGGAGACGAGGGCGACGCAGACGAGACACTCGGGCTCGTGCGGCGGGAAGCAGAGGAGGATCTCCTCAATTAGCTCCTCCATCAGCTCCGCTGCCGCTGCGGCCAGGGATGGATCCAGGATTTTGGATCAATGGTGTCACTACGAATTTGTGAACTGACAATCACAGCTTATAGTAAACAAACAATATGCTAGAAAGTCGATATGGTTTAATAGATCAAAGTAACAAAGTAACAGATCAATGTATACATGGCACAACATATGTTTACCTCTTATAAAAGCATTTTGCTGTTGCGATTTTCTATCTTTTGAAAGTGATCTATTATAACTTTGTCTAGGATTGTTGCTACAAAGGCGGGCTCAACAAAGCAAATGATGCAGTCATTCATAAACCTGTTGCCAATACGGTTGTGTGATAAAGTCTTCACTGTTTTCATTGCTGAGAAGCACCTCTCTACAGATGCTGTGGCTACAGGTAAAACAAGTACTAGCTTTAGAAGCCGATAGACCAAAGGAAAAGCCAGATGCTTCTTTGTATCCACTATCAGCTTGGCAAGTTCAGTAATTGTGCTCAATCCAGAAAACCTTTCATCAGCTTGAATATTGTCCATGTAAATGGGAAGATCATGAGCAAGATCCTTTAACTCATCAGAATTGAAATCATCAGGATACAACTTAGCTAATTCTATCAAGCTCTCCAATTTGAAATCAGCAAAAGAATCTTTGGGACTAAAAGCAGCCATGTAAGTAAGCAAATTAGAATTTATTTCACCAAATCGATTGAATTCGATAAGTAGCAAGTCAAGAACTGAATTCAAGCAGTCCCATCTATAGTGCTGGTAATTGGTTTGGTTTGTCTTTTTCCTTGGTTTATGGCGATCAATATACTCTTCTTCCATGTCCAACTTAGGAATACCATGTTCTTCACAAAAAGAATATATGCTTTCTAATAAAGATTCCCAGCCATCATCTCTAATTTGCAGAAATTTTTGCTTGGTTGACTTTACCTCTGACATGGCCTCCAATATATCTTGATCTTTCCTTTGCAAACAAAGTGATAGAGAATTTGCATGTCCCAGGATCATCAACATCAAGTGTAAATGAAACACAAACTCAAAATCCTTGAGATAATCCAGTAGCCCATGAGCTTGACGTTTCTTCTTATCATTTGGGCCATCTTTTTTAACATACTGCAGAACTTCAATAACAGAAGGGAACAAGTTTTTAAGACTCTTAAGGGTCTTCTAATGAGAGCACCACCTAGTGTCACCAGGTCTTTGAAGAGATTGTTCCTGGTTCAATCCTGTTCCAGTAGAAATTTGTCCATTACCTATTGCTTTCTTCACTCTCTCTTGTTGACTTTGTTGTATCATGTCTTTTCTCTTACAAGAAGCTCCAGCAACATTAAGAAGAAGAGATATCATATCAAAGAAATCAATAATGTCATCATTCTTTTTAGCTACTACCACTATGACTAACTGAAGTTGGTGAGCAAAGCAATGGACATAATATCTTCTCCTTATCTCTTCTTGTAGCTTAAGGCCTGGGTATTCTATTCTTCTCTTCCTATCAGCCGGATCATAAGGAAGTTCATCTAAATTAACATCTCTTGCTGACAATATCCGAGTCTTATTCTGAACATTGTTGTTTGGTGCACCTCTATCGGTATGTGAAGTCCCTTCATCAGTGGTTGCTACTGGTAATTTTATTTTCAAGAAATGTTCCATCAAATTCATACTACCTGAACCTGTAGAAAATTAATTAGAAACTACAGCACATTTGCAGAAACAAAATGAAAAGAATTAATTTGCTACCTGAACCACCGGCCATCGTGATCTCAAGGAAGTTTGATAGATGATTAAAAATTTAAAAGGCCCCAATGGATCATTGGATCAATCTACCCTAGGGAAAAAATCAACTTAATTTAAAAGGCCCTAATGGATCAGGCATTGGATCAATCTGCCCTAGGAAAAAAAATCAACTTCACAACTTGTTTGCTCGGTGCCAAGTTGCCAACGAGAGGTACAAATCAATTTGTGAAATTTGATGCAGGATTGAATTTGGGTACAACCCTTACCTGATGTAGATGGGAGATCCTGCCACCTGCCGCACTGTGTCTTGCGAGTCTTCGTTCTGAAGGAAAGGAAAAGCTAATCCTTGATGCAACAGCCAACAAGTACCTAATAGTATTTAGCGTCTCCTCCGTAGGGTATTTTCTTTTAGCTGGACCTGTAACTCGTGAATGGGCTGTGTGGTTCATTTGATACATGAGCCGGTGGGCGGTGGACCAAACAAAAGCCTGCTCGATGCCTCTTGCCTCTAGAGTCTGGAAGTCCAGAAGGATACTGAGGTCACGTGGTGAGCTGGGCTGTTGTCATCAATACAAAATGAGAGAGGGGTACACGGCCCTAATAACAGGCACTGCTGTCTGGTGACAACAATGACTCTATACTGGATCCGTCCATGGCTGCGCCGGCGGCGGCGGCGACATGCTTGGATTGTTGCTGGTGGCGGCGCGAGGGTTTTGGTCGGAGTGGAAGTGGAGACAGGGGAGAAGACGACTAAACTGAATGGGCTGCCAATCTGATTGAGCTGCTTCGGCCCAAGGCCCAACTAGGCTGACAGTTGGGGCCCGGAAGACAGTCCTAAGTCGAAACACTTTCGTTTCGTGGTGGGGACAAACCAGTTTGACTCTTGCATTTAGCGTGCGTTTGCATTCAGTAAATACAAAACTTACACTTATTAGATTCCCTCCAAAAAAACTCGCACTTATTAGTAAGTAATGAATTTAAATTGGCAAAATCGCATATTAATTAGTTTATTATCACCAAGTATTTGACGAGCAAAATGACAATAAGGAGAAAGAAAGTTTTGAGTGTTTCTATGGTCTAGTAAAAAACAAGAATAGGTCCCAGGTTATATTTTTCCTAAAAAAAAATTCTCTCTTGTGACATTTGGCAACGATTGTTGTCGTACCGGAAGATAGTATAGTGGCCTATTTAGTCTTGTACAAGTTAGAAAAGTCATTATTTGGCATCCACTTATATTAAAAAAATTCTTTGGGCCAAATATCTGGCTAGTGTTACATAAGCAATTCTGTGATGCATGTTGTTTTTTCAGCCAATGGAATAATAAGGTAGTAGGTTACTTTCGATGTGATGTCAAGATCGTTTGTCAAACCCCGTTGCAATGCATTTTATAAAGCAATAATGCAAGGTACTGATAAAAATGATGGAGACAGACATGATCTCAGTAAACCAAGTGAAACACGAGAGAAACCAAGGAAATTTAGACACTATCTACTGAAAGTTGCCATCTTTATTTAGGAAAATTACACAAGAGACATGTAATTCTTGATTATGTATCCAGTAGCTAGGTCTCTTGCTAGGTAACCTCGTGTTACGAACTCTTTCTGCTAAACGAGAAATGCGCCGATGGCGTCGTATAAAAAAGAAAAAAGAAAATTGCCATCTTTATTTACGACTAGAAAATGCATTTTCAGTGAAAATTCTCCACTATCCACAGCCAAACACACCTGCTAGCTTTTCCCAGGCAGGTCAGTTAAGTTGTTGCATGAGCAGCCAGCGTGCAGCTATATGTGCTCCCACCAGCGCGGCGGCCGGAGGGAACCACCAGCCGCGGCAGAAGTTCAGGCAGCCACCGAACCACTTCTCGCTCAGGTAGGCACCTCCTAGCCGCAGCTCGAGTATGAACTGTCTCGTGGCCTCCTCGTCGTCAGCCAAGTCGGAGAGTGCTCGGTCGAACGCTGCGCGCGCGCGGGCGCCGTCGCCGAACCTGACCTCCGCGTGGACGCACTCGGCGCGCACCTCGGCGTTCCGGGGGCACGCCGTCACGGCCGCGTCGGCCACGGAGCTCGCGCGGGCCGCGCCGCCGTGGTCGATCTCGAACAGGGCGTAGTCGGTCCACATGAACGCCGCCCGGCGGTCGTCCTGGCCGCCGTCCGCCTCGCTCCGGGCGCGCCACTCCTCGTAGAGCTCCCTGGCTGCAGAGGGGCCGCCGCCGCCGTCGTCCAACTCCATGCTGGTCCAGGAGCTCTAGACTTCGGCGTAGTCGGCGCAGCTGGCGAGCGCGGCGCGGAAGACGGGGCGCGCGGTCTCTACACCGCCGCCGCTGCACTTGTACATGAAGTAGGCGTGCTCCGTCCAGCGGACGGCCCGCCCGGGGTCGAGCGACTCGAAGAACTCGAAAGAGCGCTGCCGCGCGGCCACCGTCGCCGCGTCGCACAGCCCGTCCTCTTTCGGGGGCAATGGTGCCATCCCCATCACGGTCACGGCGACGGCGACGGCGACGGCGAGGGCAATTGATCGATCGCTTGGACACGGGCAATTGATCGATCGAAATAAAAGGGGTATACATATGCTTACGGTTTGGAATTGGAATCTCTTTCGATTGCCAACTAATTCTCTATTGATTCGTGTACGAGAATAGGTAGGGTCGATCATAGCACGAGCAGGTGGCAACTGTATGGGCAAGGGAATCAGATCATGAGCGAAGCTAGTTCTTTAGCTGGCCAACAATAACATCTCTTCACATACAAACAAATGGTCAATTGCTGTTGCCCACAAAAACAAACGAAGAATCTATTTTTCAGATCATGAGTGTTCTGACGTGTTGAATCAACAACATAATCACATTGCAAGCATATGCACAGTTAAGTCTCTTTGGGCTGACGGTTTGGCATGATCATCTTCTTGGGTATAGGATGTCATAGTGGTTCCCTGTGTACGCTAAGGACACTGTTGCAGTGCTCTTGCAAGAGTGTGAGCCACACGTCTTGGATATAACCACTTCGAAGGGAAAATATCTCGATCTGAACTCCAAGGGCATTGGCTAATGCTGCAATTGCCAGGTTATCAGCATATGATCGCCTCTGAAGAATCTGTGACCTGCAATGCTGTTATCGCAGTAACATATAAGAGGACAAGTCAAGTAGAAATAAGAAACAGTTCTTGGTGTGCAAAAAAAGCCCAGTTATGTTGTACCTCTTCTAGAGTGGTGCCTTCTTCTATCGGATGAAATGCTGCGAACTCTGGGTGAGTGAGGATCCAAGCAGCAGAAGCAGTGCTAAGAAAGGAGAGAATTAGGGAAAAAACAATTTGTCAAATGATTTTTAAGGAGACAAAAAAGTTGTATCTCATGGTTATGTCTTACTGGCTTCGGTCTCTTTGTAGTCTCCAAAGTATTTCAGAAGTAGCATCCTCCTGTAATTGCAGAAAACAGAATTCCATCATCTAGTTAAAGATATTTGCTAGAGACATATCAAACAAGTCATTTCGAAACTTACCTAACTGCTCTCGTTTCAGTTTTCCAATTTTTAACTCTTTGTAGTAGATCTTCGAAGGCCTGCTAGAAATAAAATAAATGTTATGTTCACACATTTGTCTCCAAGTAGTTGTGTATATGCAGGAATCCCTTAAGCAATCACAAATCGTAAGTAGAATTGTAGAAAAAAAAATGTACTGCAGCAACAATATTTATTTTTTATTTGAACTCATGTTGTAGTGAAATCAAAGAAACATAAGACGATTCATACAAATTGGCAGGACAAACATTTTATTGTAAGGCAAGTGTATCTTACTCGGCAGTATTTAGTGTAGTCACCATACAACCAGTGAAGGGTCATGCATGCCGATGAGACATTTTCAATGGCACATAAAAGCCGATTCTCTTCAGAGGTGTCATCATTATCAAGAACAAGTTCCTGTAGAGGAATTAACAAAAGATATAATTTCAAAAACTTATGTAAAGCAAGAGAATAACATATGGTACATCCTAAGTAGGGTTAGGAATATAACCAGGTATGCGTATATGAAACTCCTGCAGAAGCATTCTCCGTCTCCAAGCACTATACGGAATGATGAATAGAACTTGCAAAGTTTCTTTACGACTGACTTCTTGATGAAACTATAGTGGTCTTGTGCTTGAGAGATAAGAATCATCTGCACAAACACAAATAAACTATAGTTTGAATTGTGATGTTTATGGTTCCGAAATGTTATTTTTCATAATTCAAAAGTCCATGCCCAGTCTAGGATACCACAGTTGTTGTTGTCAAATATCTGCTTCCATAGAGTTATACAAAGAAAATAACCTTAAAAGCGACCATGAGTAGAAATGACATAGTTCAGCAAGATATTATATCAACTAAAATGGGACATTTTACTCATAAACCATGTGGAAACTTATCACCGACCTCCAGGTTCTGTATATTAAATAACAAATAGCATATTTCACCATGGCAGAGCTATAGAATGTAAAAAAGCACACAGGCACAACCTTCTAAGAGCATACATGCACAACCTTCTAAAAGCACACATGCACAACCTTTGAAGGAACTAGCTAGAGCTTTCATTGCCGAAATGGTTTCTGATCTGAACTAACCTTTTCTCTAACATGCAAATTCTCGCTGACATGCAAAGTCTTCAGATCTTTGTCAATAATTAGGTCAATGAGCCCACAACATTCAAACAAACGATTGAGAAGAGAGGTCTTCTTCCTTAAGAAGTATGGTTGTTCCTGCAATGAGATCAACTCTAATGTTACAAAATAGAAGTATATATAAATACAAATTCCAATTCAAAATATTTTATAACATATTTGTTCAGGTCCATAAGACTAGTTTTTCTGTTCACTACAGAGTACAGGAATACACTTAATATTTTTTTCATGTCCATGATACATTCTGTTCACATAATTTCCTACATAGTCATATACTAGAATACACTAAAAACCAATCATAAGAAGAAATTGGCATTTTATCCATGAACTCATAAGTAGTCAAGATAGGTATGGATTTGTAAATACAAATTCCAAATCGAAACATTTTATAACATATTTGTTCTGGCCCATAATACCAGTATTTATGTTCACATAATTTCCTAGTACAGAGTCATATACCAATACCAGAATACACTGAAAAGCAATCGTCAGAAGAAATTGGCATTTTATTCATGGACTAATAAGCAGTCATAAGAAGCAATCATCAAACTGATTTCTGGCCCCAGCTCTTCTATTAAGAAGAAACGGCATATCATATTTGATCACAATAGAACCAGAGCAACACAGAACAACAGAATGGGGGCAAAAGATGTGGGAACAAACCTGCTGGGAGAGCTGCTGAAGCCATGGACGCGAGATGAACTTCCAGAAGCTAGATGCCTTCAGATTAACCGAACCAATCTCAGCCTCATCTTTCTTAGTGTCGCCATCAAAGTCCTTCCTGTTCTGGCAGCTGCTACCACAACTCTCTTCTTTCGCCTCTGATTTCTCGTACTCCTTGTCCTTGTCGTCGGCAGCACAAACCACTGCGGGTCCTCTTCTAGGCGTTCTTCCTGTCCATTCTTCTTGCCCAGCTGTGGTGGCGACGGTGGCCGGGAGAAGTTTCGTGGTTGCCAGACCGCCGGAATTCGAGGAGGCAGCAGCCGCATTTGGGGCGTCGCTGTTCTTGGCGCCCTCAGCCAATTCTTTGGCACTCCCGCCATCTGGGGAAGACAAATTGAGGCACGACGGGGCGGCGACGTTCGCCTGGAGGAGCTCCGGGGACTTCTTGGCCGCCTGCTCTGGCCCAGGCTGTTGCTTGGCACCGGCTTCCCGCGCGAGCTCAGGTCGGTTCTTGGCGGCGGGCCTTGCTGCGGCTGCGGCGCCTTGCGGGAGCACGGATCGTTTCTTGGCGTTGCGGTCGTCGTCGGTGGCGGCGGCGGGCCCTGCTGCTTCCGGCTGCACGGGCTCCTCAGGTAGTCTCTCTGCGTCGCGGTCGTCGTCGGCGGGGGGCCTTGCTGCGGCGGCGTCTTGCGCGAGCACGGACCGTTTCTTGGCGTCGCGGTCGCCGGTGGCTTCTTGCTCGAGCACGAACTGCTTCTTGGCCTCGCCGTCGGCGGCAGCGGCGGCGGGCCTTGCTGCGTCCGGCCGCACGGGCTCCTCCTTGGGCCGTTTCTTGGCATCGCCATCGGAAGTGGCCCGCCTGGTGGCTTCCCGCTTCTTGGCAGCTGGCCTTTGCTGCGGCCCGCGGGGAACCGTCATTTTCGCTGAAAAGCAAGCCGGCCTGCAACGGACACGGCGGCTGCGGGACAGCGGGTATATATATGGGCCGCAAGCCCATCGAACACACAGGTCTTGTGGCGGTGACTGGTACCCGAGCAAATAAATTTATCAAAAAAAAAAGTCTAGATACTTTTACATGGAATTTTTTTATGATTTTAATTGCATTATTTTTCCATACGAAAATATTTGGATAAATTTTAAAACTTCCCGATCCTTGTTCACTGGAACTGAACTTCAGATTCATTTTTCAGCATAACCAACTTCAATTTCATTGCAATTTGCCAAGAGGATTTTGTGAGCAATGACAAAGCATAATTTCAGGATGGCATAGTAAAGAGTGACACTTCATGATTCATACACGCATTCAACAGAGTAACCATGACTGGATATTAGTTTGCCATCAAGGATTTCATGAACATCGTTTTTTTAAAAAAAAAAAAGATGCGAACACAAGGATCGTGTGGGATCGTGTGTTCAATGATCTTGTGCTCAATGGTTTCAAGATCCACACATACTTGGATATCTGCTACATTACCAGAACAGTTGCCCTCAACAGAGAGCTCATGGTAGTGTTCCTTAGGCCAAGCTACGTGTTACAGATAGTTTCGAGAGCGCTTTGCACTGCTACTACTACAGCGAAGTCCATACAGCAAGTGGTTCACTGTAAGGTCCGATGTTTCTCCCCAACCCGTTACAGCAGCAGCTATTTGCCTGTACTCAAAATAGTCAGATGAAATATACAGTAAGTTATTATGAAATAATGTTGTGAATGAAGTAGAAAGTAAGTTATGATGTGCAAATGGAGTCAGCAAACCCTCATTAACAATCATAACACTTACGGAAAGCATGAAGACGTGATCTGCATATATATTGACATGGTCACAACAGTAAACCACATGCCGCAGATCATAGATAAATCTCGAACTATAACAGAACAGTTGGGTGTCACAAATGAAATTCATGGAGAGCAACAGATCAAATACTTCTTTTTCCAACTAGTTTTCACACACACTGATCTTGTTATATACAGACACGATTTCTTACTACTAATTAGCTGGTTGTAACTAGCTAGCTAGCAACTGGTGCTCATCTCCAACATTCCCTTTTTCCCCTATCCCCTAAAACTGGTTAGAGAAAAATTCCCAACATTTAGAGAATATAGGTGATGCTCACTCTAACAGCTCCCCCATACGGTCAAATGCATCAAACATAGAGCATCACACACTCTCACTCCACCCGTTCCACTACTAAACATGATCCAATGCAATGGACAACTGAAACATCGAATTTAACAATCTTGCCTGCTCCATCACCCCCAACGGACCAGAGGTGGCCTGGAAGAGCAAGCCTCAGGAGATCCAATGAAAGCGACAATGAGGTCATGAAACACATTGAGGGAAGCAACCTGCCTGCTCCAACACCCCAGCGGAGGTGTGCGGCCAGGAGGATGTGTGCTCAGAAGAGGGGCTTAATTAAGGGGGGAAAACAGGAAAGCACTCCCCTTTCTTTGGGGGGAGAGGGAGGAGACTTGAGGGCTTTTGAGGGGAAAAATAAGGGAAGGGCATCTATTCGAGCACTATTTTTCCACCTCAATCCCCTTGGGCAGAATACAGGGAAAGATGATGAGAAAAGGGAAACTGATGCAAATGTTCAACAATGGATTGAGCACTCAGGCAGATAAATTTGAACTGACAGGAACTATTGGCTGCCTTATGTATCTAAAATCATGCAGGATAACATTGAGCTTTAAACAATTGCACTGTTCTAATTCCATAAGCTCATTTTCTCCAGCATAAGTATTTTTTAGGGAAAAAGGAACCATAATAATTCCAGGATTTCATTGCAACATTAGTATGAGTACATGTGGAATAGAAAATTGCAAAGCTTATTGGCAAGCCAAATATAGCATGACACCAAGATTGAGCTAAATGCTTTAAGAGAGGAAAACTAAAAATGCAGAAACCAGCAGGAATGCACCAGTGTTGAGGACATCCACCAGTGTTGGAGATGTCCAGGATATACGACGCGATATTCAACATTATTACTACAAATTTCACCTTGTCTACAATGACTTCTGGCCTCACATGACTGCACATCCCTTGAGGCACCTGCTCTCGGTTTGTTAGATATAGATGCCACTCCCATTGCTGCAGGAATGCAAAAGTTTTGAAACTAACATCAGACAGCCGACGAATTAATCAAACTTTGCACAAAATGAACATTCATTTTCAGATTTTGACCAACTAATACTAACGGCTAACCAAAAAGATTAACAAAATGTAACTTATTACCCACAGCTCTACAAGTTACTAACCATAATTTGATCAAAAAGAGAAGATTAACTCAGCTCCAGAAGAACACTTTCTGTTTAGCATAGGTACCATCATCCACATTTACATGTTGTCAAGTCATAGCCATTCATTCATAGCTAACGAATGTACAAGATTTCATGAAGGCACAGCACAGGACTATTTCTGAACTGTAGAAACAATCAACACCGATTGTGCTAAACAAGTTAAGAGAAAAGAAATGGAAAAATGCGGAAACTCTGAAGAAAGAAAGACAGAAACAAGCAACAATCCCACCAATGCTAAAGAGTTATCCAACATATAGCCCAACATTCATAATAATTGAAGCCTGCTGGCCACACATGACTGCCCAAAACTTGAGGCACCCACTCATTCCCATTACAGCATGAATGCAAAAGTTTTGAAAGAAACATCAGCTGGCAGAGGAATCGACTTGCCCAAACTGTTTTTTTTTTTCACATTTTGACGAACCACAAGGTTTGACAGGTGGCTAACCAAAAAGGTAAACAACACTTTTTTTTTGAACTTACAACACTAATTTATTATCAGTGACTCGAGAGGGTATTAAACACACTTGATCAGAAGAGAATATGTACTCATAACTCTAGAAGAACAATCTCGGTTAAGTGATAACCACATTTCTATGTTGTTAAGTGATAACCATTCATAGCAAAGGAATGCGAACATACAGGGTTTCAGGAAGGCACGGGAAGGATTTCAGAAATGTAGGAGGACATACAAGAAGTGGCTTCCCTATCCCTCCATTTGGATACTTCCCTGTCCCAGCTTAAATTTAGAAACACAATTTATAATTTGTCATGCAACTTGGTGGCACTCGATATTTCATCTCGCTATAGGTGAATCCAAAATCGCAAACATTATAAATTCCTACACAACTTGTTGGCACTCAGGATTCATCCCACTTAGGCAAATCATGAACCGCCACATCAATAGAGTGCTATGTTATCAGCCGCCCAAAATTTTGATCAGTTATCCTGACATCAATATTATCCACATCAGGTGTGACTAATGAATAACACATGCATATCTAGTGATTTCCATGGATGTCCTTTTGCAAAAACATTTTGATGCAGGAGTGACACAAATGATGTTGCATTGTATAAATTGAATATTCCGAGCAAAGTTAAAATTGGTACTAGAATAAGGATATAATCAGGATGCCCGAGAAAAGTACCTGGACTGCAAAAGCAAAAGTTGATGTAAGGAACAATCCAGGAGATGCATGGTCTCTTATCGAGCACCTTCACCAGAGCAGACTTTATGTCGACACTCAAGATTTCATTATTTTCAGTTTTGATGAAAACAAGACCAATGTCTCCCGCAAAGCCAATCAAAGAATTTCTGGTGGTCGATGGGACATGATTACCACTTTCTTCGAGATCAATGGTTTTGGTCCCTCCCCATCCAAATTCCTCGTCTGTTTACAGTATGTAAAGTGTAGACCAATGCAGTACTGCTAGTCCCAGCTGCCCGTCCTCCATGGTGGTGAGTTGACACGCATCAGCTCCAATAAATTCAAAGCCATGGTGTGAGAACATAGCAGGTGGCTCCATGACGGAAAATTCCCGTGTGCCCAAATCATACTTGAGGATTTTATTTCCCCAGCCTCTTCTCATGCAGTAGAGAGCATTCCCCACATGAGCGCTGAAGCTGAATGGATGGTACACACCAAAATAGACCCTGAGGTGCGGAGCAAAGATGATCTTGCTCCACGCTCCATCCCGTGATGAGTAGACGCAGGAGAGCACACCCCTTGTGTCGTCGCGGCCGATGAGGACCACGACGAAGTGCCCACGGTGGCAACCGATGTGGTCGCACGAGCCGGCAGGGGCGGCGCAGAGCACCGTGGCTTTCCAGCTCCACTCGTCACAGAATCCCTCGGGCCTCGGCAGCGCCACCCGGCGGCACGTGATGGGGTCCCAGACGACGAGACGGAACGCGGGCGTGATGGCGCGGTCAGGCTGCCCCGTGGCGCCGCGGAGGAGGATGCGGCCGTGGCGGGCGTCCTCGGGGCGCAGGTGGCGGCGGTCGGCGCGGGGCTTGGGGCGGAAGGAGGACGCCGGGAAGAACGCGGAGGAGCCGTCCTCGTCGAGGTCGCAGAAGTAGCCCAGCATCGGGGCCGCGCGGTGCCGGGCGCGGTACCTGCAGCGGAACCCCGGGCTGGCGACGAGGCGGCACCACCGCTTCCAGGAAACTGCGGCGCGCGCGAGAGTTGCGGGGTCGGACGGCGGGATGCGGAGGAGGATCTCCTCCATGAGCTCGTCCGGCAGCGCTGCCGCCGCCGCCGCCGGAGCCATGCTTGCTGGTTCGAAGGTGAACGGGGAAATGGGGGACGGGATTGATTCGGTTCAACCAGGTTTGTCGTGGAGGTGGAGATGCTCTGACAGGTGGGGACAGGGGCCCACTTAAGATTCACGCCAAAATGATGCCGGACCAAACTGAGGTACTGGAGCTAGAATCACACATTTTTCGTGACCGTGTAGATCTTTGTACAAAGGATTTCAGTGCAAGTAGCACTCCATTCATAGGAGCAGTACGAAACTTATATAACTGAAATATATATATATATATATATATATATATATATATATATTCACCGGATAAAAAAGGATATGTATGTAGTTCACAGTAAATTTGCAAGCGGCAAACAAATGGCCAATGGAGCAAATAACCACGTTGACCCATTGCTCTCTTTGCTCTATTTTGTCTTAGCGTATAACCCGTGAAAAAGTTAACAGAAACTTGTTGAACATTCTCGACATTCACAAAATCCAAATCCAACTGAACATTACATTTGCAGTTGTTTACATCAGATGCACCCAAAATCAAAAATCAAAAATCAAAATGGATGGTCATATTGGAATACACACCAGATAACACAGGGGATGTGGGGTCACAATGAGGAACAACAATCACATTGCAAAGCTCAATCAAAAAAAAATCATGCATATTACTAAAAGAAGGCCCCGTTGGATCCATGGAATTGAATTCATTGTAATAAGTTATAGTTTAGGCTGAAATCAAGCTAATAGTCGCTATGTGCTGTAGCAGACATTGACAAACTGCAATCTGTTGATCATGGTGTTTGTCTTTCTCTCCTTGTGGTTTAGACCCGAGGCAGGCTATCTTATTCAGACCAACTATAAATGAATCAAAACAATATTTCCAGGAAAGAAACCGCACATGTCATGTAAGACTAAATTCGTTCCAAGATTCCATCACAAGCATGAAGTGAACAAATAACGTCAATCGACTGAAATGAAATCCTGAACATAGACCCTGATTCGTGATCACACAAATTTCAGCCTTTCATTTTCTCAATGGATTCATGCAAACCAGACATTCAGTTAAGCATAGCCTGATACATTCTTCAATGACAAGCTCTCTCGTTTCTCAATACTGATAAAACTGAAATTAACACTGAACTGTGGTAGCATGAACAGCCTGCCTTGTTGACAAACAAGTTTAAGAATTTTTTGATAGCTCAATTTGTGAAAGCAGGGTATATGACCATCCGACTATGTCAATACAAATAGTTGATATATGTTATAACAAAAAATTGTACTGCTATTCTTTGACCACATCGGAATGTTTCAACTTCTGGTTACTCTCGGACAAGACCTCAGGTTCAAGTTCAAGCTCATTCATATGCTCATATACACTGCTATGTGGTTCAAACAAATATACAGAATCTGGGTTTGGATTACTTTTTTACCAGATTGGCCACAAAAGTCCAAGCCATAAGATGTTGAACCAAAATAAATTAGTTAGGACTGACATGGCGAATATGAAATCAACATGTTATAGTTCACATGCCTATTATTTTATCGAGTACAGATATTTAAACTTAAGGAATCACATCTGTCAAGTTTTCAGTACAAGCTAAAGTAGAGGGCAAGCCCACCTAAAGGAGGACAGTACAATTTCAGAGAAGCCCAATAGAACTTGATAGCAGGGACCAAGCTACCAAATTTTAGAGAAAACTTGATACCACCAGGGACCAATTTTATAAATTTTAGAGATACGACACCGCAAATTAAAGGGAAGAAACCAGAAAGATCAGCATACTAAGCCTAGGCGAATAAGGCGACCGAGGCGGATGCCCTACTCCATCTCGCTAGGCGAGCCCTGACGCCCAGCCCTTTCCGTCGCCTGGACACCTAGACGACGCCTTTAAAACATTGATACTAAGACATAAGCAACTCCATAGACGCTAAACAACTCCAAACATGTCCCACACTCAAAATCAAGAGTACTTACAGATGAAGCCCTCAAATGAGCACCTAAGCACCGAGTACAGTCTACTACTGCAACCAAATATCCACTTCGCCATTGCTGTATGTAATTCTGAATTCACACAAACATACACCAACAAGCAGGCACGCAAGTTGAAGGTCTGTTCTAGCTGCAACAGTTGCCCTGTATTTGCATTACCACACATATACATTGGACTAAGTCTGTTTATAACAGCTAGTTGCCTGCCATAGTGAATGTACTACAGTAGGCCAAGTTGACTAAAGTACTTTCTAGCTAAGCAAACTTGCTAGTTAATACCAGCAGCTTACCAAAAGTCTAGTGATTTCACACTATAACTTGGCTACTATTCAGACATGCAAAAGAAGCTAAAGTTGTAGTTCTGATCTGCACAATTGGTGCTCAAGCACAAGACTTATCTGTCAACTATGACGCCCGTGCGTGAGACTCATACTATGAACTTTACCAACCACTTTAGGCATCTGTCGCTCCAGGACCATCACTGGTGGAGGCTGCTCCCAGTACTCTAGAAGGTAATGTCTATTTTTTGTTCTCCTCTTGTTGGATACCATTCCTGGCCCACCAAATTTAAATCATTGTCAAGGCTTCATCATCTGACTGATTCATACAAGTGTGTACTAGATAAAGAAAGTCCAAGATACATGTAGACAATCTAAATAATGGCCAATAAAAAATGACATGTTTAAACACGAGATTTTACAACTTTATTATCTTGAGGCTTATAGCATTCTAAGGCAGGACCAGGATATATGAGATGAGTCTAGTACGAGTACAAAAGTTCATATAGGGAACAACATGATGGAAGACACACGGCATGCTCATCAACCATCATCACATGGCCCAACTTCAAATTAATAAACAAAAACCTCAGTACATGATTTAGGGTAGGGTCGAGACTTATATTTGGAGTTGATAAAATTATGCAGGTAGTGGCTTCCTTGTTTCTCTCACAATTGACACCTTCTTGTCCCAGACTAAATTTAGAGGCATAATTCTCAGTTTTGTGGCAATCTGTATTTTCTTAATTGACATGGGGGTTGTCGGGTACCTGAGAAAGGGGTACCCTTAACCCTCGATTAAGTAGATTAACCTCGGGCATCAACAAACCAAAAACCATCGCGGCAATTATGCTTCACCTAGCACAAGAAGCCCAATAACCAAGTCGTACTGGGCTGACCCACGAACGGGCCTCGGCGGTCCAGGCCGCTACCTACCCGACGGGTCCCCGCTCGAGGCAGAGCAGATCATTCGAGGGTGCCACTAAGGCTACCCCTCGATGACGGAGATTTATCCAAGCGAACGGACGCCCCTCTAGTACGGCACACCCCTCGATTACCTACTCCCGGTATGGTTTTCAGGGCATTTAGTGCGTTCTACCTGCTCCCGTCTAACTTCGTGGCTATAGTTGCGGTAACAGTCACGTGTACGAAGGTCAAATCTAGCTTTTACCACCCATATCCGGGAATCTGGTGAATCGTACTGCACTTTAACGCCATGCCATGCACTGTGCCCTGTTCGACACCCCCTCGAGATGCATTTGTCAACATATTTCCCGCATTTCCCGGGGCTCGGCCTTATCCATTCGAGCCTCGACCCCCCTCGACCACCTCTCGAGCTGGACTTCGTCATCGCCAGTCAACACTCCAACAACTCCCGACACGACGGCTATAGGGATCCGCACGACCGGGCATGGGCGCCGGTCTTTCACCGGCCATCGGCTGCGTCATCCCACGCACGAGAAGGATGGTCGTCATCTCTGAGCACGTCGCTTCAGGGCACGCCACGCCCGGCTCATGTCTCTACAGCGGCATCGACATGATCGGCATCTCCTCCCCAACGTCAGCAGCAACGTCTGCCCTAGATTCATGTACGCCTGAGCCCCTCCTTCACCTATAAAAGGAGGCGCCAGGCACTAGTTCAGAAAAGGCAGGGAACTTAGCCAAAAAACACAAGGCATAGAGAACAACCAGAGCCTGCAGCGCTCAAGTCCTAGCTCACTCACTCGCACGCTTGTATTCACCCCTGTACAAGCACTTCGGTGCCCCGCCCCCGCTAGACGTAGGGCCTTCTTTTGCCCGAACCAGGATAAACCTTGTGTTCTTCTTGCATCACCATCTGGATTAGGGAGCACGCAGTACATATTTACTCATTGGTGCTAGGCCCCTGGGGTCGAAACACTGACAGTTGGCACGCCAAGTAGGGGAACTGCGTGTCACTGACGATTTCCTGCCGTTTTTTCGGATGGCAGACTCAGATTCGCCGCTTTCGCGCGCTACGGTGATCTGGTTTGGGAGCCTGGAGTTCATGTCCCATGGCCACGGCTACGACATGACCCTGCTCTCGGTTGGAGATCCGAGCGGGGGCCGCACCGAGCCCCCACGCGGGGCCACACGCCGGTCTCGCCACCATGCCTCCGTGTCTAGGAGGAGGCGCGATCGGCACCGCCGTCATCATCGACCTGCGTCGGGGTTGCCACCAGCCGCGTTTCCCCCGCTCCTGGTAGGCGACGAGGGGCCCCTGGTTGGGGACAAATCTGACCCGTGTCCAGGAGCGGAGGACAAGCCGGCAGGGCTCTATGGAAATCCCGACTTCACCTTCGCGAAGCATTCGTCGAGGGAGCCCGGCGAGGCTCCTCCGGCGCGTTTAGCACCATCACCTCCCAATCTACTGCCACACGGACTGTTTAGAGCTCGCCGCTAGTTCCCATTCGGTCTGGACAATGCTGCCAGGACGAACTTCGCCATGATGCGCTCCAATATGGGCACGCATGAGGACCGCTTGGAGGCTCTCTTGCATGCTACCATGGACATGGCAACTGTCCTGCAGGCCTCCGAGGACCTTGGTTTCTCGCGAGCACTCGGCCCAAGACAGTACACCCTTGGCACGATGCGGCGTCAGCTGGAGAAGGAGCAGCGCGGGCAGTTCCCCATCTTCTACTCTGGCAGCCCCCACTCTGACTCCGACCACTATGACCCCACCCGCGAGTGTTTTCACATCGAGGGTGGAGTCGTGTCGAGCGACGACACCATCGACCCGACAGCCACGGCAGCAGCCGCAGCCACAACCGGAAGGGCCCTTGTAGTGGCAAACCCGGAGGAGCAGCCGCCAGCTGCACCCCAGGATGAACGCCCACATCTGGACGACCAAGATGCTCAGCTCGCGCAGGTCCGAGAGATGCGGGCCAAACTCGATGAGGATCAGGAGCGCCTGCGACAGCTCGAGCGGACCCTCAAGCAGGAGCTCCAAGCCCGGCGGGAGGGCCCGAGCTAGAGCCCGAGAGGTCAACCGACACATCATTGAAGACGGGGGACCCGAGCACCCTGTCATCAACCGTTTCCCCCGAGCCAGTCAGAACATCATCGCGACCGCTATGCTTCTTCGGAACATGCCCGCGCCGTCAAACCCTCAAGCTCGCGGCTGTACAGCAGGTCGAGAGCTCGGCCTCGAGACATTGAGGGATGGCCTCGGAGTAACCTGTCGAGCCCCTCTGCGATGATAGGGTGGTCTCGATTCACCAGGAAGCAGCCCCCCGAGCAAAGAAGGCGATCCCCGTCCGAGACCACATCGTCGATAACCGTGAAGCCCAAGACGCGTGCTATGACATCATCGAGAACCGACGGCGCAAGAACGGGGACGCTGAAGATCGAGGCTACAGCGCCCATCGAGGGGGACACTATGATAGCAACGAGGACCGTCGGGCCCCCGAGCCACCGGGCCCTCGAGTCTTCGCAGGGCGATCCTCAACACGTCACTGCCCAACCCCTTTTGACCTCCACGAGTGTCGTCAAGTACAACGGGGAGACCAAGCCCGAGCTATGGTTGGCCAATTTTTGGCTAGCCTGCCAGCTGGGCGGGGCACGTGACGACCACGCCATCATCCGCCAACTCCCCCTGCTCCTCTCCGACACCCCTCGAAGGTGGCTCGAGGAACTCCCTCCCGACCAGATCCACAACTGGGCCGACCAGGTGCGGGTCTTCGAGGGAAATTTCAAGGGGACCTACGTGCACCTCGGCAATTCCTGGGACCTCCGCAACTGCAAGCAGCAGCCCGGGGAGTCCCTACATGACTTCGCCCGATGCTTCTCCAAGTAGCACACTGAGCTCCCATACATCCCCGACCATGACGTCATCCTGGCGTTCGTCTCGAGTACCACCTGCAAGGAGTTGGTATGGGAGCTAGGACGCAATCGCCCCAAGACCGTCGATGAGCTGATGGACATAGTTGCCAACTACGCAGCCGGCGAGGAAGCGATCAGAGCCTTCTTCGGCAACGAGAAGGACAAAGGGAAGGCGCAGGCGGCCGACGCCGAGGGCACGGGCAAGGGCCCTAAGAAGGGCAATAAGAAGAAGAAGAAGAACCAGCCAGGCAAGAGTGAGGCTGCGAACGATGATCTCGTTGCCGCGGTCGAGCGCAAGAAGCCTCGAGGTCCCTCCTTCGACAAGATGCTGAAGGAGCCTTGCCCTTACCACAAGGGATTGGCTAATCATAACCTCAAGGACTGCCGCATGCTCAGGAACTACTACAAGAGTCTGGGCATCAAGAAGGATGACCAGAAGGACAAGGGCGGCGACAAGGGTGGTGACAAGGAGGACGACAAGTTCCCCGAGGTCTACGAATGCTACATGATCTATGGCAGCCCCTCGACCTAGCTCACGCCTCGACAACACAAGAGAGAGCGTCGAGAGGTCTTCTCCGTCCGAGTCATTATACCCCAATACCTCGACCGGTCCGATGCTCCCATCACGTTCGACCATGATGACCATCCGGATCGTGTCGTCAACCCAGGAGCCTACCCGCTCGTCGTCGACCCGATCATCATCAACACCCGCCTCTCCAAGGTCCTCATGGATGGGGGCAGCAGCCTCAACGTCATCTACCTTGAGACCCTCGACCTCTTGGGGGTCAAGAGATTGCAGCTGCGGCCCAGTGCCGGGGGCTTCCATGGAGTTGTGCCAGGGAAGAAGGCCCTGCCCGTTGGTTTCATCGACCTCCCTGTCTACTTTGGCACCCCCACGAACTTCAGAAAGGAGATCCTCACCTTCGAGGTGGTTGGGTTCCACGGCACATACCATGCCATCATCGGTCGACCCGGGTATGCGCAGTTCATGGCGATCCCCAACTACACGTATCTCAAGCTCAAGATGTCGGGACCCAAGGGCGTCATCACCATCGGCTCCTCCTATGAACATGCATACGACTGCGATGTCGAGTGCGTCGAGAATGGAGAGGCCGTCGAGGAGACCACCAGGCTGGCCTTGACCCTCGAGGGCCTCGCCACTGAGGCCCCCGAGCCCAAGCACCACGCGGGCAGCTTCGAGCCCGCAGAAGAAACCAAGAAGATCCCCCTCGACCCGAGCGGCTCCGGCGAGAAGGTGCTGACGATCAGTGCCACCCTCGACAGCAAATAGGAAGTAGTGCTCGTCGACTTTCTCCATGCGAATACTGACATGTTTGCGTGGAGTCCCTCGGACATGCCTGGCATACCGAGGGAAGTCACCGAGCACGCCTTGGAGATCCGGGCCGGGTCCAGACCGGTGAAGCAACGCCTGCGACGCTTCGACGAAGAGAAGCGTAGGATCATCGGCGAGGAGGTGCACAAGCTTCTGGCGGCCGGTTTCATCAAGGAGGTTCATCATCCCGAGTGGTTAGCCAATCCTGTACTAGTTAAGAAAAAGAATGGAAAATGAGGATGTGTGTTAATTATACTAGTTTAAATAAAGCATGCCCCAAAGTTCCATTTCCTTTACCACGCATTGATCAAATTGTTGACTCCACTGCGGGATGTGAAACTCTCTCTTTCCTTGATGCTTATTCTGGTTACCATCAAATCAAGATGAAGGAGTCCGATCAGCCTGCGACCTCCTTTATCACCCCCTTTGGCATGTACTGCTATGTTACCATGCCCTTTGTCCTTCGAAACACCGAGGCGATGTACCAGCGGTGCATGCTTCATGTTTTCGGTGAGCACATAGGGAACACAGTCGAGGCCTACGTCGACAGCATCGTAGTCAAGTCGAAAAAGGTCGACAACCTCATCAAGGACCTCAAGCTCGCGTTTGAGTGCCTTCGAGCCAAAAACATCAAGCTCAACCCCGAGAAATGTGTCTTTGGCATGCCTCGAGGCATGCTTTTAAGATACATCGTCTCTCAGTGCGGTATCAAGGCCAACCCTGAGAAGGTCGGGCGATCACCAAAATGGGGCCGATTCAAGACCTGAAGGGCGTACAGAAAGTCACGGGCTGCCTCGCCGCCCTTAGTCACTTCATCTTGCGCCTGGGAGAAAAGGCTCTGCCGTTGTACTGACTCCTGAAGAAATCCAAGCACTTTGCACGGACCGTCGAGGCCAAGGAAGCCCTCAGTAAGCTCAAAAATATGCTGACCTCCCCCGATTCTCATACCGCCTTGACCTACCACGCCATCTGAACCAGCCAAGCCACTTCTCCTCTATGTCACCGCAACCACTCAGGTGGTCAGCGCGGCCATAGTGGTCGAAAGGCAAGGGGAAGGGCACGCACTACCTGTCCAACAGCCGGTTTACTTCATCAGCGAGGTGCTCTTGGAAACGAAGGTCCACTATCCGCAAATCCAAAAGCTGCTTTACGGTTCGTGCTCACGCGTCGCAAGCTCCAGCACTATTTCCTCAGCCACCCAGTCACCGTGGTTTCATCCTTTCCCCTGGGGAGATCATCCAAAACCAAGAGGCCGCGGGAAGGGTCGCTAAGTGGTCGATTGAGCTCATGGGCGAGACTATCACCTACGCACCACGCAAAGCAATCAAGTCTCAGGTGCTGGCAGACTTCATCGCCAAGTGGACCGACACCCAGCTTCCGCTGGCGCAGATTCAAGCCGAGCTGTGGACAATGTACTTCGACGGGTCGCTCATGAAGATAGGAGCAGGCGCGGGCTTGCTCTTCATCTCACCCCTCAGAGTCCACATGCGCTATGTCATTCGCATCCACTTCTCCGCCTCCAACAACGTCGCGGAGTATGAGGCCCTCGTCAACAGTCTACGAATCGCCCTCGAGCTCGGGGTTCGATGCCTTGACGTTCAGGGCGACTCGCAACTCATCATCGATCAAGTAATGAAGGCCTCGAGCTGCCATGACCCTAAGATGGAGGCCTACTGCAATGAGGTACGCAGGCTAGAGGATAAGTTCCATAGACTCGAGCTCAACCACATCGCTCGATGCTACAATGAAGCCGCGGATGAGCTCGCCAAAATTGCGTCTACTCGAGGCACCGTACCCCCAGACGTATTCTCAAGGGACCTCCTCGAGCCCTCTGTCGACTTGGGCTCTGGGGCTGGCACTACACCGTCAACACTCGACCCCCCGGCCTCGACCAAGGCCCCCTCGACCGGGGCTAAGGTCATGGAGATCGAGGGGTCATTCCCACCGTCAAGCCCACCACCGGACTGGCGTGTTCCCTTCCTCGACTTCCTTATTCGAGGAGAGCTCCCAGAAGACCGAACCGAGGCTCGACGGATAGCTCGAAGGGCCAAGACCTACGTCATCTATAGTGATGACAAGCAACTCTACCGATGAAGTCCGACTGGGATCCTCCAGCATTGTATCAGCATCGAAGAAGGCAAGAGGCTCCTCGAGGACATTCACTCGGGGGCTTGCGGCCATCAGGCCGCGCCAAGGACCCTCGTCGGCAACGGCTTACGGCAAGGTTTCTACTGGCCGACCATCGTCTTCAATGCCATCAACCTTGTCCGCTCGTGCGAGGGGTGCCAGTTCTACGCCAAGCAGACACACCTCCCGACTCACGCCCTACAGATGATCCCCATCACATGGCCTTTCGCTGTTTGGGGGCTCGATCTCGTGGGACCTCACAAGAAGACAACCCGGGGCTACACGCATCTGCTCGTAGCCATCGACAAATTCACCAAGTGGATCGAGGCCCGCCCCATCGGCAAAATCTGCTTCGAGCAAGTGGTCGCATTCTTCACCGACATCATCCATCGCTTTGGGGTCCCGAACGTCATCATCACCGACAATGGCACGCAGTTCACTAGCAAGAAGTTCTTGAACTTCTGCGACCATAATCACATTCGCGTGAATTGGTCCACAGTCGCTCATCCTTGAACTAACGGCCAGGTCGAACGCGCCAATGGCATGATCCTTCAGGGCCTCAAACCAAGAATCTATAACCGGTTGAGGAAGTATGGCATGAAGTGGGCTGCCGAGCTGCCTTCGGTTTTATGGACCCTAAGGACGACACCTAGTCGAGCCACGGGATTTACCCCATTCTTCCTGGTCTATGGGTCCGAGGCCGTCCTTCCCACCGACCTCGAGTACGGGTCCCCTCGACTAAATGCTTACAACGAGCAAACGAACAAGGAGGCCCTCGCAAATGCCGTCGACCAGCTCGAAGAAGCTCGAGACATAACCATCCTCCATTCCACGAGGTACCAGCAGAAGCTTTGACGCTACCACGACAAGCACGTGTGCAAGAGGGATTTCCAAGTTGGCGATCTTGTCCTCCGTCAACGACAAAGCAACAAGGGGCACCACAAGTTGACTCCACCGTGGGAAGGCCCATATACCGTAGCTGAGGCGCTGAAACCTAGGACATACAAGCTAGCGAACAACAAAGGCAAAACCTTCACTAACGCCTGGAACATCGAATAGCTACGTCGCTTTTACCCCTAAAGGCCTCAAGGCCTTGTACATTTCCCGTATTATGTACACCTGTCGCATCATGAATGAATGAAATGCTCTCGATTCTAGTACTTTTTTCGTTCATAACTCTAAGGTAGCCTCGACTCTGCTTATGCAAAGTCAAGCCTCCCTCGGGGCTCAAGGAGGGGAACCCCCCGAAGTCCTCAAAAACCCGCACGTTTTTTCGAAACTCGACGTCCTTCTTCCTCTCACACGCTCCAATATGCTAACTTTTGCTTAGTCAAAAATGCCTCAAAATCCCTAAGGGTCGTGGGTCGTCGAGCCGGGAGCTCACCTACGCCCCCGGGCTATGGTACCTCCACTCGCTCCCCCTCGGAGGACTCGAGCACGCGTTAAAAAACTTAGCAAAAGTAAGAACCAAGCCGAAAATAGGCAAGAGACTCGAGATAAAAACACACCTAAAACCATCATGACGAATTCATAAGTGTTTTAAGCCCCCAGGGCCACGACATCAGAATGTCACAAAAACTAACTTATTACATGGGCCTCTCTGCCCAGAATTGGCTCACAGGCCTTGGCTTTCATTGCCTCCGTCGCCGTCGTTGTCATTGCCACCACCGTTGCCGCCCTCATCAAAGTCAGGAAGGAGGACCTCGGGCTCGAACAACTTCGCCATCCGTTCACCGGGCCCCTCGGCATCCGCAATCAGAGCCCAGAGCCTCTCCTTGTTCTCGGCGTTGGTTCTGCTAGGGTCGACGACAAAGCCATGGGATACAACCTCCATGTCGTACGTGAAGCCGGAGTAGACAACCGCCATCACCCGCTTCACGCCAATATGGAGTGCATCTCGGACCTGCTCCCTCAAGACGCGCCCGAGGTCCCACAACCGGTTGACAAGGGAGTCTCCACGTGACTGATCCTCGACCTCTGCCTCCTCGGGGCCAACCTGGAAAGCGTCGCAGACCAAGTTAAAGGTGGTGTGGAGCTTGTCATTCACCGCCATTTCATCTCGTAGGGCATCTTGGAGGGTCTGGGAGGCTGCCTTGGTCTGGGCCAGTTGTGTCTCGAGGTCTGAAATGCAAAAACAAACTTCAGCCACAACGAACGGAAGAAATAAGTCCAAAGCCAAAAAAGGAAACCTACCATCGCAGTGGGTGTTGAGGGTTGTGTGCGCGGCCGCCGCCTCGTCATGCTCCCTTTGGGCCACCTTGAGGGCTTGGACCACCTCTGTCTTCTCGACGCAGGTCCTCAAGGGCCTTGCTGGCTAGAATGATGGCCCCCTCTTTCTCTTGAAGGGTTTCCTTTAGCTTGGCGACCTCAGCGACAACGGCGTCGGCTCAGTGCTTCTCCTCCCTAGCCGAGATAACGAGAGCGTTGCGGGCCTCTGAAACCTGGGCGACATCAGTCTCGAGCCCCCTGATGTGCTCGACGGAGTCGCGAACCTCCCCCTCAAGCGACTGGATGCGCTCAAGGGCCTTCTACGCCTCCTCAAGAGCCCGGCCGGCGTCACTCTTAGCCTTCTCGGCTTCCTCCTTGGCCAAAGCAGTTTCCTCTTTGGCCCTGCGGGCCTCCTCCCTCGCTGTGGTAGTATCCTCCTAGGCTCGAGGGGCATCCCCTCGAGCCGTATTAGCTTCCTCCTTGGCCTTGGCGGCCTCCTCTTTTGCTTTCTCCGTCTCCTCTTCAGCTTGTGCCAGCTCGTCCCGAGCAGACCGGCCGGCCTTGAGTTGACGCTGCACTTCCTCCCGACCATCATGCGTCGTATGGAGGAAGTGGGACTTAGCGTGGGAGCACCTCCTCAGGTCCTAAAAGTAAGATACAAGAAGTCAGATACCAAGTCGAGAGAGTATATGAGTCTGACGCACTCAGAAAAACGCTTACCGAGAAGACCCAGCCCAGATCCTCGGTGACGACGTCAATAGCCAGCTTCAGGGCATGCGCCAGCCACACCCGGTACTCCTCTACATCCTCCCAACGGGTTACCTCTATCGCGTCATCCATGAAGGTCCCAGAGGCGCTGGGGTTCAGTGGGTCTCGGAGCAAGAGGCGCCCCTACCCCAGGAGGGGAAAGCAGCCTGGACCCTCTCCTGCACATGACCTGACACGCTCCACCGCGCCTGGAGAACCGCCGTAATAGGACACCCGGTTGGCCAGAGAGAGGAACGGCGGTTCATCCTCCGCTGTGGCCCCCGACGCCCCAACCTCACCAATCGACCGCCCTACCATGGCAAGAAAGCCAGGGTCAGATCAACTGGGGCCACGAGGGGTCCCTCGGGCGGCGGACACACCGTCGAGGAGAAGTGCGTCCTCCTCCTCTACTCGCTGAGGCAGCAGTGACGAACCCGCGGTGGCCATCTCCTCGGGCAGCGCCGGCGATGCGCGCAGGACCCTCGACGCGTCCTGCGCCATGTCCCGCTGCTGCAGCAGCTGGTCTAAGGTAATCACAGCCTCCCCTGTGGTTGAGGGAGGCTCGAGACTACCGGCTCCTCTTGCGGCTCGACCGTCCACCGAGACGGCGAGTCTAAGAATGCCGCGCCCTCCGACGCCGTTTGCTGCTGCTGCTCCTGCTACTGCTACTCTAGCCACTGTTGTTGCTGTTGTTGTTGCTGCTGCTGCTGCTGTGATTGCACGGACTGGCTCAAAGCCAGCCGCTCCGCCTCTCGCTGCTGCTCGGGCTGGCTCTGGGCCAGTCCCTCTCCCCCTAGCCGCTCTTGCGGCTCCTCCTCCTGCTGCTTTTGCAGCTGGTCCTCCTCCTCCTTCCTCTGCGGGCTATCCTGCTCCCGCTTCCACTGCGCCTCTATCTCGTACAGGCTCTTTAGCCACGGCTCCCACCCCTCTTTCTTGGAAGGAGGCGCTCCTACATCCTGGGGGCACTCCACCATCTCCTCAATGGAGATGGGAGGAACCGCGGCCTCTTCCACCATCTCCTGTCTTGCGGCCACTCCAGAATGTCCTCCTGCGCAGAGGGCACATTAGCTCGGGGGAGACTGGGGAGATGGGGCTCGAGATGCGCTGCCATCCCCTCGACATCATTGTAATCATCTTCCTCCTCATCCTCCTCGGAGGAAGACTCCTTCTCAGGCAGCCCATCGCGCCTTTGCTTCGCGCGATGCTTCTCATGCTCTGTACACGCGAGGTTTTTTCTTTCTTCCTCTTCTTCTCCTTGTCCGGCCCCTTCTTTTGTTGACGAGCGGTAAAGCGCCTTACCTGTCGATCAGGATCGTCCTCCCTCACTAGGGGCCTCGACACCCTGCAGTCGATTTTCCCCTGTGCGAAAGCATCCAGGCGTAAGAGCAAAGGGAAGGAAGAGAGGCAAAGTAAAGATGGCCTTCCTCCGGCAGCATGGGGCTGCGGTTGATGTGCTCCAGTCTGAAGGTGTCGGCGACCGCCCCCTTTATCCACGACACAATCTCCTCGGGGGGCAATGCCTCGGCCGACATGCGGCACCCCTTGAGCTGCTCGGGTGTAACGAACGCACCATCAAAGGGAGCACCCTCTGACGGTGAAAGGCCGAGACGATGATCGCCGCCGTCAAACCTGCGTCACAAAGTCTCCTCAGCGCGGTGAGGAGAGTCCTCAATCAAGGCTGTAAATCCGACACCATGCCATGTGGCCAGTTGAATGGAGGCTCCGTGATGAGGTGCCCGGTGTACGGCGGGAAGTACCCCTCGTGTTGTGGAGGTAGAACCACTGTGCATCCCACTGAGCGTGGTTGGACATCAGCCCGGTGGGGATGTACTCACGCGGCTCCACCCCCCAGCCTGTCTTCAGTGCTAGGTTGCAGGAACCGGCGTGGACGATTCTCCTCACGCCTTGTTCCACTGGGGCAGTGAAGAACTCCCCCTTGTAGAGGTGGAGCCACAGCTCCCAGTGCGGCTCCTCCCACAGGTATCCCTTGCAGACGGCCGCGAAGATAGCGGTGCTGGAGATGGCATTGGGGAAGAAGTGCTGAAGCTTGACCCTGTAATGGTGGAGCAGCTCTGTGCCGTCCAAGCCCGTGCCGATGGAACTTGACGAAGCTCACGACGTAGCCGTCCGGCGGGTTCGGCTCCCGATCCCTCCGCGGCGGTACTATCCACTCCGGCCGATCCGGCGTGGTGATAGGGCAAAGGCGCCCCTCCCCCACCAGCTCCAACAGCCTCTGCTCTGTCATGGTTGATGGGCGCCAGGCCTCCGGAGGAAGAAACTGGGTGCCAAGATGGTGGTGGCGGCGGCACGGATTTGCTCAACGGACGGGCGACCGGGAAGATTCCCAATCACGATCACTCTCACTAACCCCTCTTCTCTTGCACTGGCGAGGAGGGATTCGGAGCGGTGGCGGCGGAGGCAAGATGGCGAGAATGGAAGCGGACGGCACCCCACCTCCCACGAATTTATACTCAGGGGAAGAGCAACGGGCGGATCCGATGGTGGGAAAAGGTAAACCCCACATTTACTGCGCCCACCTAACCGCCCCTCAATTCTCGTAGCAGAACACGCGCCGTTCGCCTGGCCCCTAGCCGTTACCTGGGTCCACCACGACCATGCCATTTTTTGCCCGCACCTCAAAAGGCACGTCCAACGGGCGGGAGCGCTCCATTATCCGCCAGCGGAGTCTTCCATGAGAAGGAAAACGGGCCCCGGCCCTACAACAAGCCTCGAGGGAGCGAAGGCTGACCCTCGGTCAGGGTTCGACAGCCGCTCTCGAGCACCTGAGTCAGGGACACCCCAGGGGAGCCACACAAAGCTCAGCTCGAGGATGAACCCTCGAGATCCCCTCGGGTGTATCCAAGGCAAAATGAGAGGATTACCATGGAATCCCCACGGAGGAGGCATCGAGCCACTGAGTCCTATCGAATGGAATCGGTATCCATATATCTACTCGTTTGTGTCAATGAGAACGCCTCTGGGCCACTAGTCGACCCCATCGAACGGGGCACAAGCTCTCACTTGGATCTCCTGTTATCAGCTCATAGAGAACACCGAGACTCGCCCAATCGAGGGTAGTACGGCGCTTCTCACCTCACATCCGATCGAAAGGACTCGTGAGATGGATGCCTAGGGCTAGCAATGCCCCAGCTGCACGAGGCTCGGGGGCTCGACTATGCCTGGCACCCCTCGATGAAAGAGGGTCGAACGCACCCGGGGGCTCGACAACTCGAACCACCCTTTGACTAGGCGCTACAACTCCAGTTCATGTTATCCTAACCTTTCAGGAACGCACACTATGCCTAACTGGATAAGCACCTCTCAACAAAAGACAAATAATGCCCTCGAAGGAGTCAACTTACTCCCCCGAGGCCTCAGGGGCTACCCCCACGGGGGACACTCGCGCACCCCCCACGGAAAGTTACAAACCGCACCTCACTCTCGGCCTATGCCCTCAAGCACCCGAGTCAGGGATGACCAAGGGGGAGCCAATACGAGGCCCTGCTTGAGAACGAACTCTCGAGACCCCCTCGGACATATCCAAGGTAAAATGTCGAGGAGCTTCATGGAATCCCCTCGAAGGGAGGCATCGAGCCGCTGAGTCCCACCGAACGGAATCAGTATCCATATGTTCGTGCATTTGCTATAATGAGAATGCCTCAGGGCCACTAGTCGACCTCTACCGAACGAGGCACGAATTCTCACTTGGATCTCCTGTTACCAGCTCACTGAGGACTTTGAGGCTCGCCCAACCGAGGGTAGCACGACGCTCCTCGCCTCACACCCGATTGAAAGGGTTCATTGGATGAACACCGAAGGCTAGTGACGCCCTAGCTGCACAAGGCTCGGGGGCTCGACTATGCCATGGCACCCCTCAACGAAAGAGGGCCAAACTCACCCGGGGGCTCGACGGCTCGAGACGCCCCTCGATGAGGTACTACGACCCCAGTTCATGTTATCCTAATCTTTCAGGGATGCCAACTATGCCCAACTGGACAAGCACCTCTCAACAAAGCCCTCGAAGGAGTCTCCTTACTCCTCTGAGGCCTCGGGGGCTACCCCCGCGGGGGACGCTCGTGCGCCCCCCACTGAAAGTCACGAACCATGCCTCACTCTCGACTTATAACCCCCAGCTCGAGTGCCAGCACTCGAGCTGGGGCTCGAGGGCTACTGTCGGGTACCTAGGAAAGAGGTACCCTTAACCCTCGATTAAGTAGATTAACCTCGGGCATCAACAAACCAAAAACCATCGCGGCGATTATCCTTCACCTAGCACAAGAAGCCCAATAACCAAGTCGTACTGGGCCGACCCACGAATGGACCTCGGCGGTCCAGGCCACTACCTACCAGATGGGTCCCCGCTCGAGGCAAAGCAGATCACTCGAGGATGCCACTCGGGCTACCCCTCGGGGACGGAGATTTACCCAAGCGAACGGACGCCCCCCGAGTACAGCACACCCCTCGATTACCTACTCCCGGTACGGTTTTCAGGGCCTTTAGTGCGTTCTACCTACTCCCGCCTAACTTTGTGGCTACAGTCACGGTAACAGTCGCGTGTACGAAGGTCAAATCTAGCTTTTACCGCCCATATCCGGGAATCTGGCGAATCGTACTGCACTGTAATGCCATGACGTGCACTGTGCCCCGTTCGGCACCCCTTCGAGACGCATTTGTCAACATATTTCCTGCATTTCCCGAGGCTCAGCCTTATCCATTTGGGCCTCGACCCCCTCGACCACCTCTCGAGCTGGACTTCGTCATCGGTGGTCAACACTCCAACAACTCCCGACGCGACGGCTACAGGGATTCGCACGACCGGGCATGGCCGCCGGTCTTTCACCGGCCATCGACTGCGTCATCCCACACACGAGAAGGACGGCCGTCATCTCCGAGCACGTCGCTTCAGGGCACGCCACGCCTGGCTCACGTCTCTACAGCGGCACCGACATGATCGGCATCTCCTCCCCGACGTCAGCAGCAACGTCCGCCCTAGATTCATGTACCCCTAAGCCCCTCCTTCGCCTATAAAAGGAGGCGCCAGGCACTAGTTCGGAAAAGGCAAGGAACTCAGCCAAAAAACACAAGATATAGAGAGCAACCAGAGCCCGCAGCGCTCAAGTCCTAGCTCACTCACTCGCACGCTTGTATTCACCCCTATACAAGCACTTCGGTGCAAGATAACACCCCCCCCCCCCCCCCCCCCCGCGCTGGATGTAGGGCCTTCTTTTGCCCAAACTAGGATAAACCTTGTGTTTTTCTTGCATCACCATCTAGATTAGGGAGCACGCAGTACATATTTACTCGTTGGTGCTAGGCCCCTGGGGTTGAAACATCGACAGGGGTTAAGGAGGCATAGAGTGGAAAATCCTATATCGAGTATCTACATCTGAGTTGTTCCAAATTTAGATCAGAAGTCAAGATCAAGACACTGCCAAGTGCCATCCATCCAGAAAAGGTGTCATGAATAACCCATGTATATCTAGCTATTTCAGGAAGGGTACATGATGGGACACAAACAGTTCAGGTAAGAGTATGACATACAACGTTTTATGAAATTGTCATGTTCCATTTTCATGAACTCATTTTTTTCAAGCACAAGCAAGCAGAACTGTACTAGTTTCAAAGAATGGCATGGCGTGTGATGCTAGTACCTGGAGTACGATGCTGATGTAGAGGACACCATCACAGATGCCATTGCCCTGATATAATTTCTTCACCCCCAGACTTGAGATCACTAGTGAAGAGCCCATCGTCCATCCACATGATCATGACACTGCTAGCATAGGCAAAGGTCTTATGTCCCTATATACATAGAGAGTCGTGTTGTGGGCTCAAGATTCACAGATATATAAACCATCTTGACCTTGGATGCTTACTAGTTACTAGTTACTAGACTAGCCACAAAAGTAGGTATCACAACAGAAATTAAGAAGCCTCTGGCTATCCAACAAAATATAATCCACGAGATGTTACACAGCTTACAGACAAGCCCAATAAAACATGGACCAACAATCAACCTAAAAAGTTTAAGAGAAACTCCAAGATAAGAAAAAAAAAACCTTGAAGGCTAGCACCTATCTTGGTAATGCTAAATAGTGTTGTCCCAACATAGATCATGCGATTTACCATTACCACTACCCAGTTTTCCCTTGATCAAGAACCTCTCACATGATCACCTTGAGTTTGTCATGCACTTGAGCCACCTGGTACACTGCCTCTACAAGCTGCTCCCAATGCTACAGAAATTTGCATTTTCATAATAACATCAGTTGATTGAAGAATCAAAAAAAACTTGCTTTTGATGAGCTATTGTTTCTCAAAAGGCTAACAACAGAAATTCATAGCAACCATTTTTTTTGGCGAAAACATAGCAACCTAAATTAACAGAAACTCTAGCACAAACACATTTAGATACATTACATATATGTCCACCATTTTAGTACCGTTATCACCATCTATTTGTGTGTGTTGTTTAGTCACAATGACAGATCAGAGCTAATGGATGAACAGGACTAAAGATGGGCATGACACATCTGGAGTAATGGAATGTCCTGGCTGAGGCTAAGAAGCCATGACCCCCATCCAAGCATAATAACATGCATAAAGGATGAATAAATTCCTAGGCACAACTCACCAGTTTCAGATATGGACCACAACAATGAAAGATTTAGGTAGCAATGTATGATCAACACAATTTGATCACATTGGGCGATATTCTACTTACACCTAAATTTGTTATTCTTGACTTCTTGAGCGACTGAGCCTAGATTTCATGTTAGTAACTATAACATTTCTCATGCTGAATATTAGAAAATCAACAAAAACAAGGTAATCTGTACCTGGCGACTGGTGTGTAGAAGCTCATGTAAGGAAAAATAGAGTAGATTCTCGTGCCCTCACATATCTTCTTCACCTTATAGGTCTTCAGACCAAATGTGAAGATCGCATTATCTGTCGTTGTCTTTAAGAAAATAATCCCGATCTCATCTGCAATGCCAATCACATCAGGTAAGGTAAATATGGCATTACTATGGAGCAGCGTTTCAAGATCAATGACTCTGTTTTGCGTCCATCCAGCATCTACTCCAAGACCATCCTTCCTCGACCACATGTACAATTTGGATTCATGTAGGGTAACAAATCCAAGCCCACCACCCACCGTGGTTACGATTACATCACCATCCCTATGGATGTGTGGTAGATCAATTACAGAAATTTCATGTGATTCCAACTCATACTTTAGAATCATGCTTTTCCCCTAGGAAAACCGAAGGTAGAGTGCATTCCCCACAAGGGCGCTAGGAATGAAAAGCTCAACTACGTCCAAAGGCTGCCGAGGAGTGCAGATTGGGTCGCTAGCATCAAGGCACACAAAAACCACGACGAAGGATCGACAATTAAGGTGGTTGCAACTCCCATGGTCCGCGCAGAGAACCGCCGCATTCCAGCTGAGCAGGGACTCCGACACCTTGGGGACGGGCAGGTCCCTCTCCTCGTCGGTGATTGGGTCCCAAATCACCAGGGTTTTCTTAGGCCTGCCTCTTAGGAGTACACGCCCGTGTCGCGCATCGAGCACCATGCAGTGGCTGCCGTAGGCAATCGGCGGGCAGGAGGCGGCTGTGCTCACGAACCTGGCCTTGAATCTGCTAGAATCGTCGTCGCTGTTGTAGAGGAACCCCAGCATTGGGAGCGTGCGGTGGAGCTTGCGGAACCTGCGCCGGAAGCCGGCGCCGGAGACGAGGCGGCACCATTGCTTGCACAAGAGGGCGGCGCGGACGAGGAGCGCGGGATCGTGCGGTGGGAAGCGGAGGAGGATTTCCTCGATGAGCTCATCCAATAGGGCCGCCGACGCCGGCGGCGGCGGCGGCGGCGGCATCCTGGATCACTGGTGGCGGCGCGAGGGTTTGCTGAACTGAACGAACTGAAGAATTGGATGCCCCGGTTCGGCAGGCTGCTTCCTCCGAGCGGCCCAAGGCCCAGCTAGTCTGACATGTGGGGCCCGGCAGGCAGTGACACTAAGGCCTCGTTTAGATTGTGAGAAAAAATAAACCCGATAAATAGTACCACTTTCGTCTTATTTGACAAATATTGTTCGATCGTGGACCAACTAGGCTCAAAAGATTCATCTCGTGATTTTGAACTAAACTGTGTAATTAGTTATTTTTTATCTACATTTAATGCTCCATGCAAACAGCTAAATATTGATGTGATGGAGAGAGAGTGAAAAAATTATAACTTTTGGATAAATCTAAACATGGCCTAAGATGACCATTTCAGCAGTACATTTCAGCAGCAGGCACCTTTCTCCGTGGCAGTAGTTGCTGAAAATACACTTGCTTCTCGGATGTAATTGCTGAAAATGCACTTGTGTCTCGGATGTAACGGTCCAACATTTTTACAGAAGGAAAGAGCACCATGACATTTTTTTTAGGGTGTGGCACGGCTCGACGTTTGCTTAACTGCAGCAATTCTAGCTCAGAAAACTAAGATAATTTCTATACTCTTAAACTACATGGAAACCATCTCTTAAAGTATATGTTTTTGTCTAATCACGTAACATCTATCTCCTATCGTTAGCCTATCGTATCTCTTTGTATCTTGATTCCTATACAGTCATTTCTTAGGTCAGTCTTAATGGATATTTTACGAACATATAAAATGGATATTTTATGAACATATAAACAGACATGACATAGTATGGATGAAGAGAGCGGTGGAAGTTTCATAGGGATGAAACTTATTTACGTTATTTCCAACAAATAATAGAATTAAAAACTCAGGAATGGAGCTCTTCAGGTTGTCCTTATATTTAAGAAACCATTTCCTCCTCTACCTAATACTCTTCATTAATTGGGATCTCACATTATCATTTTATTTAGGTTTTTTTAGAATTATCATTTTGTTTAGTTGATACAATAGTTTTTAGATTAGAACAACCTTTAGGGTTGAGGAACTTGCCTTGGCCAGCAACGCTCCTAGATGCCCGTTATCTGGGCAAGGATATGTTGACAGGTAGGCTTTTACATATTCAAATTATTTTACTCTATATTTATTCAATATTTTAAAAGTAACCTGATACGAGAGGCTTTTATCAAACAACCTATATTTTTTATTTTAACCATTTTAACTATTATTTTGAAAATAACTTTGCTTAGGAAGCTTTCGTCAACATTTTTTTTCATTTTTTTCATTTTAACTATTTTCAACATATCATTGAATAAATAGTTTGAATTAGGTAATTGATTTATTTAAGCAATTGTGTGAGCATTCAATGTAGGAAATAGTAACTTTTGTTAAATCAAAATCCATCATAATGTTAGGGACATGTTTCTGCATACATGTTGCTGCATATTTATTCCTCTTCTGTCTGGTTTTGAGCAAACGCAAACTGAGTTGAAAACGTGTTAAAAGGGTTCGGAAAATTCAGTTTTCAGAAAAGAAAAAGAAAAAGACTCTGGGCTGACCGTTTTTGGCCCGCCACCGGAGCTCAGCTCCTCTCCTTTCCCGCTGTGCGCCCCGCGGCCCAGTACCCTACCGGCCGAAGCGGCCCAGCAGCCCAGGCGGCGAATATGTGCGCTCCCTCTTCCTCCCTCTGTTTGACTCCCCGGACCCGCGCTAAAATTTGGATTTATGTTGATTTGTTGTGGACTTGTGCCATGGAATCTTACTTTTACCGAACTTATTACATCACTTAAAAAAAAGGGTGGGCATCTGAGATCGTAGACAACAGACGCGGTGTCTTGTACTCTTATGGCGACAAAACCCATTTGGATCCTCAATAATTGGTGCAGATAAACCAAACGACGACCTATTGCATTGACCAAACCAAAACGCCAGCTTCACTAACTGGTAAAAACAGACAAAAAAGTTGGCCACAACCGTCTCAACTCTGAACAGCACAACGAGATTGTCTAGACTACTTCCAAACTCTCCTCAATGCTATATCGTGCAATACAAACAGTATCCATAAACGTCACACAAAAACAGGTCGGCACCTCATCGGATACAACAAGCAGGCCGAGCAAGCCAGGATTGGGTGCACACCAATCAACGCATCAGCAATGCCTAGACTATTCATCCAGCATAGCCGTCCGATCATTTCCAGGCTTCATCAGTACTCGGATGGTGAGATGACATCGTCAATCTTGAGGATCATCTTCACCACCTGAGTGGCAAGCAAGATCTGTTGTTGCTTGCCGATCAGGGTCTCAAAGACGTTCTGCTCTTTCATGTCGTTGGTGCCAACATCGTTGCAGTCTATGCCGCAGTGGGGGTTGCTCTCCTGCAAAGGTGTTCAGTAATCAGATGTCACCAGAGTTGCCAAACAATAATTTAGCAGTAATGCAACAAGAAAACCATTTTGCAACACTTCAAAGAGCTTGAGACTAGGGAAACTAAGTGCTACAACAACCGCAAATAAGTAATATTTACCACTGTATATACATGAACTCAATTTAATAACAAACCCAAGAGTTGTGCATGATCTGACTGACAAGTAGAAGGATCTAGAGTTGACTGTAAAACAAGGGGTATACAAAGTCCAATACCTTAACTTGTTGAGCTTTTACCGCAGTCAAGGTATCAATCGGTGACAAACCACTATTTTCAGCCAAGGCTAGTGGAACAGCATCTAATGCATCAGCAAATGACCTGATAGCGTACTGCAAAGAAAAACATAATCAGAAGCAACACATTGCATCCTTGTTTCAAGCAGAAGCTTCAAAGTCAACAAATACCTGCTCAACTCCAGGGTGCCGATCTGCAGCAGTTTCAACAGCAATCGAGCAAGATATCTCCGCTGAGCCACCGCCATACACGATTGAGTTATTACGGATCAGATTCCTTGCCACACAAAGAGCATCATGAAGACTGCGCTTAGTCTCCTCAATCATCATTTTGTTTCCTGCACAGCAGCAGTTAGTTTTATAACAGACTCGCATCAGGACCTATCCATCAAAATGAACAATTCAAGATATGATCTAACAGCAAGCATAGTTATTCTAAGTTTATTGTCCTACAAATGATGTCTACAAGTTATGTAAGATCTAGGTTTTTGATGCAGGATAGACACCAGAAGTTATTAAGGTATAAGCACTTAATTGGACAGTGCAATCACAATAATAAAATCACCACATACAAAGCTTTCACAAAAGATAGAGTCACTTGTGAAGTATCTCCAGCTCAGATAAAAGTTGATGTGTTAATTAAAGTTAAACACAAATGTATATGTTAATATGAAACAAAAATGGATAATGCATCAGAACGTACCTCCACGAATGAAAATAGTTACAGCTCTCGAATTGGCACATTGCTCAATATAAAGCATCCGGTCCTTTGTTGTCCCGAATGATTTCTCTCTGACTAATCCAGCCTAGCGAAAAAGAGCAAGCAAAATTGTGTAACAGAAAGCTACTTTCAATACAGCAAAACTGACTAGAGAGTATTTTCTATCTACGGGCATTTAAAATGGACTGTGCTAAGCTATGAATAATGGCACGTTAATTAACCTTGGTGAAGGTTAAACATTTAGTTTACTGGCCAGCTAAAAATCAAATCACTCTCACAAACTCACAGTTAAAAGTTAGTACATATCATAACAACTCAACAATAAATAACTTTAGCTTTCTATCCAACTACAAGTTAGTCAGAAACATTCAAGCATTTGCTTTAAATATGGTATGAAATATAACTATATAAGGGTAAGCAGTGTCTATGCATAATCCCTAGTCTTTTAACTAATTTCAGATTCATGCAAACCAGGACACTAAAACTGTGCAACTAAACACTGCATCATCAACCTACATATTCCATATGACTGAAACTAAACTATGAGCATATACAGAAGAGTGGTACCTTTCCAAGCTTTTCAGGACTCAACTCTTGGAATCGCGGAACAATCCGCCCTCCTGCAGTCAGTTATGTAAGGGAATGCCACCACAAGCAATTTATATAGTCACATAAGAGTGAGATATAGCAGCATGTTAACCTGTAGCAATGGCAATCAATTCCAATTCAACACCACCAACCCATCTGACAGCTGGCAGATTTCTGTGCATCAACAAATGATTGGCTTCATCATCAAATCCCCACTGACAAATAACCAGGGTTGCACCAGCATCCTACAGAAAATAATATGTGGATAATTATTTAGCAAAGCAAAAACATCACATTAACTGAATACTTCAAATACCCATATGTGATTCCGGATACATTAATTATTTCAACTACAATGCAACTACGTAACAATGCGAAACAATGCAACTACGTAATATAACAACATAAATTATTTCAACTACAAATATCACGTCCAGAACAATATGATAGTTATGCATGCAAGAAACGTAATCACTTAGGTATCAATAACATTGACATTCTGTAATACTGAAAGCAGTTTATTGTTTACCTTGCACTTCTGAACCATTTCATCAAAGTATTTCTGCTCTTGCTCACGCAGTGTCTGGAATTTCTCGACAGTATCAATGTCAACCTTATGCTTTGTCTTAGGCTTCGGAGGCTCAAATGGGCATGTCAGGATGGCAATCTTGGCATCCTCAATTCTCTTTGGCATTTGTGGATGGCTCATATCTTTGTCAACAATAATTCCATATACAAGCTCAGTGTCCTCCAGCTTACCACCAACCTTGCCTTCTACTTTAATTAAATCCAAGTTAACATCCTTCCTCTCCAAATCTGCAACCGCAAGTACTGCTTTGACAGCAATCTCTGCCAATGCCCGCTTGCAACGGTTAACACTGTAGAATAAGAACAATGGAGACATCAGATATGTTTTTATACAGTGAACCTACTGAAATCATTCTAAAGCAGCTAAAATATAATTTCAGGGGCGGGGGCGGGGGCGGGGGGCAAACAGATGGTTATGTTGTAAAGCGAAGGGAAAAGAGATTGAGTATTCATCATATAGAATGAGCTTCATAGGAAAACAGTAAAACATGAGAGGCCAGGAGCAAGGCACATGTAGGTTTAGATCAGCTTGAGATTGAAGTGAACAATTATTATAGGTAACAGTCAATGATTAGTGACATGCACACTATGGTTCACAAAAAAAAAGGATTAGTAACATGTGAGAACCAATGAAATCTTCAAAACTATTTCTGTTTGGTTGCCTGCCTCAGATAAAGAGGGGAAAACCCTGAAAAATTACTACTCCTTAACAAAGATTTTTTCTATTTTACCAAAAATACAAATTAAGTGGTGCAACAGCACTACACAGAGAAAAGAAACTTCGTCATTGTTCCTCTGAGAAGCTATCAAGTATTAACCATAGATGTAAGAATTACTAAAGGACATAAATGAAATGAAAATATCTGCATCACAAAGGCTGACTGATTGAACAGAATGTCTATGATTTGACGATTTGTTATGACTTACATCTTGGAGGATAGAGTTGTCATGCAGGTCTGAACCAGGGGCTCAATGTTGTCAGCACTGAACTCAAACTTTTGGGAGATACGTTCTAGGTGATCAAAAGCTACCGTTGACGCCATCTCATAGCCTTCAGCCACCCTGATGGGATGAATACCACGTTCCAGAAGCTTCTCGGCCTGCTCAAGGAGCGCCCCTGCCATGACTACCACACCGGTGGTACCATCCCCAATTTCATAGTCTTGACTACGGGACAGCTCAACCATCAGCTTTGCAATCTGGTTGTCAACATCCATCTGCTCCAGGATGGTAGCCCCATCATTTGCTGGCGATTCACAAGGCAGACATTCAGTAAGCAAAATAACTGAGGAACTGCTTGTCAGTGAGATAGCTCATTTACATTACTGCAAAGCAAACTTGTAAAGCATAGGAACTAGATCTTAAAATCAAAGCATCCTGTCAAAATTAACCCACTGAACCAAAGCAGTGAGCATTGAGATAGCTTATATCTATAACCGTGAACCACTGAACAGCAACATGGCACTTTGAGCAAGCAAAAGTAGATAACTAAATCAACAACAACTGTCCAAATTGATTTAATGTGCGGATCTTAAACTGTTGGTCTGCGTCACTTGTGCATAACAGCAGATAAAAAGGGGCCAGAACAGCTTGTAAGCTATGCTGAACAAACAAATCTAGATCTCCAAATAGACACCTCCAAATTGATTTATTGCACGGATCCTAAACTGTTGGAGCGCCTCACTTGAGCAGTGCAGCAGCTAAATGGCGGGCAAAACAGCTTCTAAACTTATGCTGACAATTAAATGAGATGAGATCATGAACCACAATGGGAGGAAATAGCAAGTGTGCCAACAAATTAGACACAGCCTCGGCAAAATCAGCAGCGTCAATACGAGCAAATGCCCCGCGGAACCTAGATCTCAAGCCGTGCACGCGCCACTCGAGAAACCCTAGCAACACCCAAGCTAAAGCTGGAGCGCTAACAGTCCACACAAGGAAGAGAAAAGGAGAAGGGAGAGAGAGCCGAGCAGACGCATACTGATGATGACGTCGCCGTCGGGGGACTGGAGCATCTTGTCCATGCCCTTGGGGCCAAGCGAGGTGCGGAGGATCCGCGCGACGGCCTTGCCCGCGGCGATGTTGGCCTTCTGCGCGTCGAGCCCCCGCAGGCGCGTCTTCTTTTCCTGCTCCCGCAGGATGATGAAGGGGCGCCCGAACTCATCGAAGGCGAGCGCCATGGCGGCGCTCGGTCTGGATCCGAGGGGCCGAGGCGGAGTCGAAGGCGGCGGCGGCGGCGCTGCGCGGGTGGTGGAGTGCGGGCGGGGAGGGAAGGAGAGGCGAGTGTGAGGGTTGTTCTAGGGTCTTCGAAGTGGAGATAGAATTCTCTTTTGGGCTTGGGCTGAGAACTTGAGCGGCCTCTCTCGGTGACGGTATGGCCCATTGGGCCGAATGCTAAATATGCCCGCTCTGCTTCGCCGTGGCCCCCAAGTTGGCTGTTTTTGTAAGTGGGCCCACATGTCAGTGACAACAACAAATCTGAATCACTCTCCCCTTAAAAAAAAAATCCCCTCAAAAAAAAAAAATTCTGAATCACTCTCCCTTCTCCGTCGCAGCAACGCACACCCTCGCACTCCGCCGCACCATGGCGTCGCCGCCGCCGCCACGCTCGCCGCCAGAGCTGCCGGAGGAGATGCAGGAGGAGATCCTGCTCCGGTTCCCCCCCCCCCCCCCGATGACGCCGTGCGCCTCGTATAGGCCGCGCTCGTCTGCAAGCCTTGGTGCCGTCTCATCTCCGGCCCCGGGTTCCGCGGCAGATACCGCGAGTTCCACCGCACGCCACCCCTGCTCGGCCTCTTCTGCAACACCGACGAACCATACATCCCCGAGCTGGGCATATCGGGCGCCCCCGACAGCTTCAGATTCGTCCCGACCTCCTCCTTCACCGCGCCCTGCGTCTACAGCGGCAAGTGCTGGTGGTGGGTCACCGACGCTCGCCACGGCCGCGTGCTCCTCCACCTGACCTCCGAAGATGGGGTTAGTCCTACGGCCAGATGCTACGGCCTCATGGTCTGGGACCCCACCACGGGCGAGAAGAAGGAGCTGCCCCTTCCGGCACTGGCATTGACACGCACCAACTGGTGGACCGCAGCGGTGCTCTGCGATGCCGGCACCACCGGTGCCGCTTGCCATTACCTTGATTGCCACCGTGAGCCCTTCATTGTGGTTTTTGTGGCTTCTCGTGATGACGAGGGGACGTTCATCTCCACCTACTACTCATCCAATGCCGCTTCTTGGAGCATGCCAATCGTCGTCTCCACTGAATATTCACCGGGATCATGCTGCATCCCTTTGTTGACGCATGTCGCGCATTTGGGGAATGCGCTCTACATTCTGATGAAAGGTGATGATTTCATTCTGAAGTATGATTTGGAGTTGCACGAAATGTCTTGGATTGAAGGGCCAAGAACGTTGACTAGATGCTCCTATGTGGCGCTCACAAGTATAGAAGGTGGTGAGCTAGGGCTTGCCATCCTATATGAGTCAAGATCCAGACTCTACGTGTGGTTATCGAAGGATGCTCCAAAAGCATATGCTGAATGGACACTCAGCACAGCCATTCAACTTAGGAGATTCGATGACACCTTAGACTACTCACCTAAAGTGCTTGGCTTTGCAGCTGATGTTGGTGTCATGTTTGTGAAGGCGGATGATAAGCTTTACGCAATTTATTTAAAGACCAATAAGCTGATTAGGAAGACTAAGCTTGCGGCAACAACAAGACGCGTCTACTCCATCGTTCCTTACAGCTTCTATACTCCAGGTACAACTTTGGTTATCTTTCCATACCAACATGATATTTGCATGATACGCTCAACAAACGAATCTATGAAAATGGGATGCCAAAATTTGATATCAAACTGTATTCATCCTAACTAAATCTTTTATTCCTTTGCTATGCACGTGTGTGCTCAAATGGGTACGGTCCTGACAGCTTAGCCTCAGCGAGGAGAGTATGCAGCATCAGGGATAACTAATAAAACAAGCCATTACTCATTATTCCTATCTTTGATCCTGTTCAACCATTAACTCTGATCCATCAATACTAGTTTTAAGACAATGTAAATGGCATCCGAGACGGTATTGTGGTGGATCTCATTTTCAATAATGACACAATTCTAATGTTTACTACTGTGAAGATGTAGATGATCATTCTTCACATTGGCTTAGTATGAACTTACTGACCGAATGGTGGTGTCCTTTAAAGTAATGTGTAAATTTAGTCTCACACGGTGACTTCATATTTCTAAGCTATGATTTGTCAGAGCCATTACATTGAAACATGGATAATGATATAATTAAGTTATGAACCCTAACTTCCTGCAGTGTGGTTGACTGGTTGTTACTTGAAGTTTTGGATAGTAAATAAGTGATGTTTGCCTGTTTGCTTAGCCATCAATTTGTCGGTATATGTAATTTCCAAATATTGTGTGTTTTCAGCAGCATTGCAAGCGGCCACTTTTGGTGGTGAGGGGCTTACAACCAGGGGCAAACCGGCGGAGGCGAAACCGGGCTCCCACCCCCCTTGTCCGAGTGAACTTTGTTTATAGAGACTGCAACTCGGCAAGACTGTCAACCTGTTGCACCTCTGCACCTACAAGGCTGCACGAAATCGGGACGAAAGCACAAGCGTTAGGACGGCAGGTTTGCCTGGACTGGACCTCATCTAGTAATCTGCAGCACGACTTGAGGATAAAACGGATCCCTATGTGATACGGCGTAATTGCATGATATGTGCAAATTCTGTGATGAATTTTCGAATCCTCCCTCTCATTCGACCTTTTAGTCGATCCAAGGATATGGGATAAATCTGTAATGGTCATGCTCCGCCACTGCCTACAGCAGCAGGTGCATGAGGAAGTTGAGAGGTGCTTGTGTGAGACCCTTCAAGATCAACAAGGGGTTTGTTATGTGGGTCACGCGCACGAACGGAAGCATAGCATGCACAACTAGCACAATGGCTGGGCATCAAGCAAGCTGTTTCTGAGTTACAGTATTTGGTTGTATCATTAGTTTATATTTGCTTGGAGTACTCCGTTATATTATATATTATACCTTTGTGTTTGTGAACCTGTGAGCTAACTTATTAGGAAGTTGGTTGGGCTTCATCAGTCTATAGGTCGTAGAACAGAACTCTTGTGGTAAGTAGGACTGGTAAGCAACAAGTTTGCTGCCCTTCCCATCTCCCTCACACACCCACACCATTAATTGTTATGCTACTAGGCTAAACCAGACAATTGCTGTTTTTGAACTGTGGCGTGTCAGGTGTGGCCTTGACTCCTTGAGAAGCCAGACCAAAATTTAGAAGGGCCAACGTAAACTTTGTACCGTTTCTTTCCTAAACTTATTATTAATTGTTGTGCCCAAAGAAAAAAAACGACTGCCTTGATCTGGCTCGGCCGTGTGTTTTGTGAGGTGATGCATCGTGCGTTCATCCTATAAAATTTAGTGAAATCAACTCATTTCTCATACATATATATACTAATTATTAGCTTACTAGGAATGAGACGGCGACAAAATAAACTCATTTCATTCCTCACCAAATTATTCCTCAAACCAAACGCACACTACTGCTCTTTGAATCTAAATAGCTCTCAAATGGTGCTTGCAAAAACAAAAGCACTTGTCACTGCATCAAGCAACAAGGGCAACATGCAAAAGTGCCTCCACAAATGAAGGGACAGAGGCAGATATTTTTCACTTAGAACTAATCGGAGATCGACAACTCCACAAGAGAAGGACAGGTAGGAGTGTGGAGAGTTGTTATTGGCTACACGGGATTGGGATCAAAAGGTAAGTAGATGACATATCTTTTTTCATTGTCGTGGACTGGCCATTAACCTAATGCCAATGGATGGAGAGCAAAAGGAAAAGAGACCGCGGTAGCTCCGGCTTTATGCACGCGCGCGCCGCGCGGGACACACGCTTTGTTTGCATGATCGGCGGTAGATAGAGGGTAAAATAACAGTAACATACATAGTTTTTTTTAAAAAAAATAAAAACAGGCTGCTGGTAAAATCTTCACAGTTATATATGTATGTATATATATATTGTGAGGAAAATATGTGTATGTATATATATATATATATATATATATATATATATAGTGGGATGGAGTCCGCAATCCAGTACGCATGAGCACGACGTTCTCTCCTACGAGTCTACTACCACTAACTAGTTATATAGCTGCTCGTGCACGTCCGCACTACGTTTTTTTAGTTAGGTCTGAATCTGATATGTCGCACGATCATCGAATCCACATTGATTTGTGTGTGCTAAAGTTGCACCCATCCGATCCAAAAGTTGCTACGATATTATACCTAGTGACATGGCAAAAGTATATCACGCACAGGGCCGCCCGGGAAAGATGGACGCCGGTTGGCTTTACATGTCTATAAATCACCCATGCCGTCCATACCATCTGTGCATAAGCTAGCAAGCAACAAATAGCGCCCACACCTTGTGCGCTGGAGATCGACAAGAGATTTTGACTGGAGTGAGATAGCTAGCGCCTGCCTTGGGATCGGTAGCGATCGACTATGAGGAGGTCTGCTCATCTCTCACTATGTTTCCACTTAGCCTTAGCCATTGCACTGGCTTCGAGTGCTCTTGACCTTGCTTATAGTAGGGTGATCGACTTAAAGCCACCGCAACCTAGACCAATACCGCCGCACCATAAACCAAAACCCATACCAAAACCGGATCCCAAGCCTCAACCAGAGCCCGCACCTCAACCGGACCAAGAGCCGGAACCCAAGCCAGTGCCACAACCTGAACCCTTACCCACGCCACAACCTGATCCAAATCTACCTACACCACAACCACAACCAACACCACAGCCAGATCCAGAGCCAGAACCCCAGCCTGGACCCTTACCGACACCACAACCACTTCTAAATCCTGAACCACAGCCAAACCCAGAGCCAGGACCCCAGCCAATGC